>CAEGAG010125428.1:0-11641 GCA_903067065.1 Brachyrhaphis terrabensis | reverse complement strand
ATTATTATTATTATTATTATTATTATTATTATTATTATTATTATTATTATTATTATTATTATTATTATTATTATTATCATCATCATGTGGCATCTAGAGTCCTACGAAGGTGTTTCCATAATTAACCTATTGTAAAAGGATAGTGTTCAGAAACACATCTTCTCAGTGGCAGTAATACCATTCCATAGAAAAGCCTCTAAATGTTTCTGACCTAGTGCTAGCTGGATTTTTGTTGTTGTTGTTGTTTTGTTTTGTTTTCTTACAGATGATCAAGAAGGAGAGAAGTCCCTCAATGCCACCAGTGAAATCAATACCTTCAAATCAGATCTGGAAGTGTTACAAAACCAACTGAAAGACATTAGCAGTAGAGCAACAAGCAACAGAGACATGTTAGAAGACCTGCTAGTCACAGGAGACAATATGCAGAATGGCCATGTCTCTCTTCAAAGTGTCCTGGATGGAAACGCAGACTCACTGCGTGGGATCAATCAATCCTTGGCTTCCTACAGTGGAATGATTGACGATCTGCAGGCAGACACTGCACGATTCCAGTCTGAGCTCCAGGAGCAGGTCAAAGTGCAGAGTGAGACTCAAGTGAATGTGAGTTCACTTAATATCACCCAAGGACAGCAGCGCAACTTGCTCGGCTCGCTACAGAAGACAGTTGAAGATGTTAGTCAGGCGGTACAGAAACTGAAGAATGACTATCAGATTCTGCAGCAAACAGCCAATCATACGCGTTCAGACTCACAGTGGCTGAAAGAAAAGGTCCAGAATCTTCAGGTTTTGGCTGCAAATAATTCCGCCCTGGCCAGCTCCAATGGAGACACACTGAATGACTTGAGTACCCAGCTGAATGCTTTGGCCATCCAAATCCAGAACACCTCAGCCATCACAGAGAGTCATGACCAAGGCTTGCGTGAAATGATGGATCACCAGAGAGACAATGATAATGCCACCTCATTAAAGTTTGATGAGATGGAAGTACGATTGGACAAGCATGAGAACACCATGGACCGTGTGACAGGAAACATGAGCTTTGCCACGCAGATCTTGGGTGTCATCAGTTCTGACCTGACCGGCCTGAGATCCTGTGCTGAGACAGTGATGAGGCATACGGAGCTGCTAGCAGACTTGAATGCCACTATGGATGAGGCCAAGACCAACAGCAAAGATCTGCGCACACAGCAGGATGACCTTGCAACCAGGTTGGACCAAGAGGTGAACAACCTGTCCAATGTGATGGAGGAGATGAAGCTGATAGACAGCAAACACTCACAGCTCATTACCAACTTCACCATTCTGCAGGGTAAGATCAAACAACATTTTTAATGAGCTTGTTGAAAATATTTTGCTTTTAAAATAATCGTGCGTTAGATATAGGCAACCAACATTGATATTGTGCCATTTAGGTATAACTTTTGTAGACAAAAAAGAAAGCAAGTTTAACTGATTGCAATATTCCCTCATGGTGTAAATGTAACTGTTCATAGACGCTGATCTAATCCTGATCACAGCTGTTTCTCCCTAAAAGTCATTAAACAAGGAAGTATAAATTGTACAGATACAATTGAACTTTTCCTCATTAAGATCCAATAGAACCCCAATACAAACAAGTTTTTTTTTTGTTTTTTTTTTCAATTGATTTAGGTCCACCAGGTCCAAAAGGCTCCAGAGGTGATAAAGGCCCCCAAGGGCTGATGGGCCAGACAGGACAAAAGGGAGATAAAGGAGACAAAGGAATGCCAGGCCTGGTGGGACCAAAAGGAGACCGAGGTCCTACTGGACTAGCAGGTGCGACAGGTCCAAAAGGTTCCACTGGTGCTCGGGGGCTTCCAGGACCTAAGGGGTCAAGAGGCTCTGGAGGCAGACCTGGAAACCCTGGTGAGAAAGGTGACCCTGGAGCAAATGGGTACCCTGGAGTCAATGGAAATCCTGGATTGCCAGGGCCACAAGGGCCACAGGGACTTAAAGGAGCAGCAGGACCTCCAGGCTTAGAGGGACCTCGTGGGCCTGTTGGCCCAATTGGCCCTGCTGGTCCTCCAGGCCTTCCAGGCTTGCCTGGCCCTTTGTCTTCTGTCAATATAAAACCAACCAGAGCCCCTCAAGTCATCAAACCTCCCCTACCAACTTTAGCCTCAGTACCAACAGAGAAATCAAAAGAATCTGCACAGGAACAGCCCCCAGCTGCTGTTTCCACCCCTGCACCTGGTGAGTCACGCGTCAGTTGAAAACCTGAACTTACCTACTTCCAAACAGAACCCTTGAATCTCTGAAAAATGTTTCAGAAAATATTGCTTCTAAATGTAATTCAATCTACTGTTTGGTCAAAATTTCATGCTCTTTTTGATACTTTTCACTGGGAAATGTATCAATGACATTGTAGTCAAATGTGAAGGGTGATCAATAGAGTTTATTTTTACAAGAAATAAACTCTTGAAAAATGAGTTTTTGTTGTAAAAACTTAGTCGTTTTAGTTTTTACAAGAAAACTATAATGTCTAAGAATGGAAAGATGAGTTTTTTGCCAGACAGGGACAGTTTGCATCCACATATATTTTAATTTCACTTGATAATACTTATATTTATGTTTTCCAGGTTGTCCTCCTGAGTTCAGAAAGTTTGGGGACAGCTGCTACTACTTTTCTTCTGGTTCCCAGAGACTCAACTTTAATGAAGCAAACAAGTTCTGTAAAAATGCATCATCCCATATGCTCATAATCAATGACAATGAAGAACAGGTAGAGATGAAATCACATTTGACATAATTAGACCAATTATTTAAAATAACCATCAAATGTTTATTTCTCTCTTATTTTTTCACCAGCAATTCATAAGAAATGCCATTTCAAAAGGCTATTTCTGGTTGGGTCTTACTGACAAGGAAGAAGAAAATGTCTGGAAGTGGGTGGATGGAACCATACCAGTTTTTACGTGAGTCATACATTTATAAATTTCCTTTTGAATTTCTTCATACTGGCATGAATAAATTTAACAAATTTGCATTGTCATTATCAGAAACTGGAAACCTGGTCAGCCCGATAACTGGACTCACGGTCATGTAAATGGAGAGGATTGTGCGGGTCTTATTCATAATGCAAACTGGAATGATTTCTACTGCACAGACCGCATTGGGTTCATATGTGAACGTCCATCCGAGTGTCAGTACTTGCTTAAAATCTTAATACTGTGTCTCAAAAGTGTTTATACCTTTTTAAATTTTAACTAAGACATTCAAAATATGCTATTCTGCCTCATAACATCAAGGCAGAAGAATTTTCTTCCCTCTTACACTTGCACAAGTATTCAAACCCCTTAAACTTTTGCATGTTTTGTCATGCAACAGCCAGACGTAAGTGTATGTTAATGTGTTTTAACCTGTGAAGTGGAGAATATTTTGCACATTAAACTACTAGGTTCCCCCCTCTCCCCCAATTTTCAGTTTATTATTCTTTGCAAAAATAGCTAAGCTCATATAGACCGAATGAAGAGAGTCTATGAGCAACAATTTTCAACTAGTAATTTTAATAAGTCTGTACATTGACTGGATTAGCACAAGAACATTCTTTGATCTATTGTAGCTTTGGCTCCAACATCCTAACAGCTCAATCCTAACACCAAATGATTCACTCATAGAGACTTGTTGATGGTGACGTGCTGGTCGTTTTTTCTAAACACAGACTTTTGGATGTAGGCCAGTCAAAATTGTTTGTTTGTGATTGTAATGTGTCAAATGTGATCAAGTCTAAGGGGTATAAATACTTTTGAAAGCATTGTTTTCAGTAAATAAATAAATGTTAAATATATGCCTTACATGTCATGTTTTTCTCTTCATAGTGGTGGTTCCAGTTTTATAGCATCCATCTACTTCTTCCTCTATGCATGAAGCTGGGGCCGAGGGTGCAACAAAAAGGAGAGTCATGTGAAGGAAGGAGCTCAACTTAAAGAGTGAAAGATAAAGCCGGCTCAGTAAGGCATCATGCAGACTAGAAGACAATTCTAAATAATTACTTTTAGTGCCAGTTGTTTCTTCAAGGCACTTTAAAACAAACTGTGGAACCCAAGAAGGAGCAAAGATATTCCACTACGGTACCAACTGAGATTTGGTACGGAAGTATCATGAGATTGTAGTTATGTCTGTAAACTGTAACAAATTAGGATTTGGTGCAGCCAGTTCTATTCATGTATATCTGTAAATAGTATTCTATAAAATTTGGTACTGTGATATTTTGCATTATTACTATGCTTAACACTTTTTACAGATTTTATACTTGGAAATCTTTAATAAAAAAAGTTTTTTTTCATATTTTGGAGAGTGAATAGGCGAAAACTGTTTTTATTTTGTAATACTTCATAGATTCTGAGCTTAGATGCTGTACCTTATAAAATCTTGCAGTGCAAAGCACTCACATTTACTCACTAAACCAATCCAATATTGTGTGGGAAAATAAGTAAAATGCAGGTAAATGTCACTGTTCTTAAACTACAAGGTTCCAATCACAAATATTATTATGAGCACTGAGCAGTTTTGCTGTTTTAGGGTTGACATTACTTAGAATCTTACCTGTAAGCGATTTCATAGCTCTTAAAACATGTAAATTCAGTTTAGACCAATATAAAGAGATTTATACAATATGCAAATATGGTATGGAAACAAGTGTTTGCAATGCCACTCGCTGATGTTAAAGGTGCCTTTACTGTACCATGTATTTCTTAATAAGTTGTGGTTTGTAATCTGTTTTGATGCTTCATTGTCCCTCTTTTAATTCACCAAGCTAATAATGATCAACCAAGACACTTAAGACAATAAAACAATAAAGATGCTCTGTGTTGAGTGACTGAGTTTTGCTTTTTTTTTTCATTAGGTTTAAATGAAATGATGTTGCCTAGACTAGTGTCTTATTTTTCACAAACCCAATCTTGACCATTTGAATCTGAGGTATCAGAACTCTCATTTGTCAGGCCTTTCAGACACTTACTTCTCTATTCATCCAGTCATCCATTGTCTATAACCACTCATCCTTATTGGACTCCTGGGAGGCTGGTACCTATGCTATTGTTGCGACAGGTGACTAAGCTATCACAGGACAGTTTGGTGTGACCAATAAACCTGATACTTAAGCATATTTCTACTGTGGATGGCAGCTAGCATACTCAATACCATCTGGTACAAGGTCCATGGGATACTGAAACAGTTCTTTATGGAAACTAAAAGGTCACTAAAAGGTCACTGAAACAGGCCTCCATATCTGGGTTGTGCTTAACCCCTGTACCACCGCAGCATCTCATTGACAAATTACTTTTGACAGACTTTTAACAAACCTCTTATCCACTTCAGTTGCTAGGGGTTAAACCTTACAATTCTGAGCCAGAATTGTAAGGTTTACAAAATAAATTGTAAATCCCAACAGATACCATAACAGATATTTCTAGTCATGGTGAAACTGAAACAAATGATGACAGCAACCATATGGCTTGCATCAGTATTGTATTTTATCAAGTCAGAGGACTCCAAAGGGGTTTACACAGTCATTCACCCATTCATACACACAATCACACTCTGACAAGTTACATACGCCCCAGGAGCCCCAGGGCAGACTAACAGAAGCGGAGCTACCATACCATCACTTCCACCGGGCCCTCTCACCACCACCAGTAGACAAGGTGGGTTAAGAATCTTGTCCGATGAATGATGAGTGAGATGGACAGTGTGAGGTTTGAACCAGTACTTACCTGTTACAGGACGAAACCCCACCTTCTTGCTGCCACCTCAATAAACAGCACAGAAATAATAGGTGGCAGCGCTTTTGCTAAGTTTGCCCTAATGTGTCTTTAGAGCTTTAACTTGAAATCTGTTTATCCCTGTTTAAGATTTCCATCTGGTTAATTTGTGAGCACACTAGCAGGAGAGGTAGCAGTTCTGAAGACAATAAAATAATCATCATCTTATTGGAATACATCAAACAGACCAAATGGATTTTTTGTTGGTTTTTTTTGGCTTGAATTGATCTCTGGAAATCTTTGACAATAAAATCTGGCCATTGCACTCTTCTCTGTTTATCTTCAAAAGTGTCTTCTAAGTCTGTTTCTGAAATGCATGGCGCTTTGTCACATGCCTCTCAATGACTTCAGCTGTGCATATACAATAAACACAATTAAAAGGAGGAATTTAATTACTGTAAACATATGTTTATAATAAAGAGAAAATAAAATAAACATAATTTAAAATTGAATTAATGTAAATACAAAGAAAACAATTAATGAATGAAAACAAAGATGTCATTTTGATCATTTGGGCACACAAGGGCATATATACCGTAGCTTGTGTTTTATCCTGATAAAATAATTATTCACAAGACGACAGCAATGCAAACAGATAAACTGACTATATTATAATGAGCTTTATTGAGTACTTAAAAATGCCATTCTAAACAGCTGTGTAAAATAACTTGGGATATATATATATATATATATATATTATTTTTGCTTTTTTTCTTGAAGCTGATAGACATACACTCATGCTTATTTTGTTTTAGAATGCACCTATAATCCGTACTGCTGTAATATTTATCAGTTTAATTTAAACATAAACATGACAGAGCGTCATGTGACCAACGTCACCTGACGATGACATGCTATTTTTTTTTTTTTTTCCACAGCAAAGAAAATTTGTATCTTCTGATTAATTTTTTCTGGCTCAAAGGGACTTTAGAGACACTGATAAGTGTTTGACTTTGAGCGCTGGATTTATTGTCGGTGTCACAGTTTTATTCGTTCCCAGACTGTCTGCTTCATTTACCCAGCATGCCTCGCTTGTTGCCGTCTGGAGAGAAGGAGTGACTGTGTAGAAAAGAATCAGCTAGCTCCATTTGACATCTATGTAGTTGTTGTTACTATGTGTTTATTGTGGATGAAGTAAGAGGAGGGGGGAAAAACAATATTTAAAGGAAGGTGAAATATCTTGTTGTGAACACTAGCGATGCCTCTCTTCACGACCAACCCCTTTGACCAAGATGTTGGTGAGTAATCAGGCTAACATAAGTAGCTGGGATCAAACAGCTTTGTTTGGGGGTTTCGCAGCCTTTCAGATCATTTGCTATTTCTAAAAGAAATTGTCTTACATCATTCGTTTAGCAAAAAAAAAAAAAAAAAAGTAAAGTATTACAAATGCGTATATAGATGTTTCTTATTTATGTTGTGGTAATGTAAACAGAAGTGGGGATCAGATGCAGTCATCAGCTAACTACAGCAGCTAATGAGCTCCCTGCCTCATCATCTGTATCCCACCGTGTCGGCTAACCAGCCCGAAATTAACCAAAAAATGGAAGTGAAAAAGGATGTGGTGTTATCTAAAGTCATGAAGTTACGCAGTGTTTCTCCAGCTCTCTTTGTTCTGTGTGGAGTGGTTAACCACTTCATTGGCATAAAGAGTGAGCAGGATAAACATACAGATAGGGCTGATATGTAATCTGACCCAGCATTTACTGTTTAGGCTAAACTGTTATTAGGATTTTTTTTTTTTTTTTTTTTTTTTTTTTATTGAGTTCCTGCTGTTTGTCACAACAAATTATAATCGTTTTTTTCTTATTTTATGCTTAACTTTGATTATGATTTAAGGCACAGGTGTCAAACTCCAGTCCTGGAGGGCCACTGCCCTGCAACCTTTAGATGTGCCTCTGCTGCACCACACCTGAATAGAATAATTAGGTCATTAGAGGTCATTAGCAGGGCTCTGGAGAACTGATCTACACCAGTGTTTCCCAACCCTGGTCGTCAAGGCACACTGTCCCACATGTTTTAGAGGTTTCCCTGCTTTAATGGGAAAGCAGGTAAACCTCTAAAGGTTAGAGGTTTCCCTTAAAACAGGGATTGCAGTTCAACAAACGCCTGTTAATCAGTCATCAATTGAAATCAGCTGGTCTGAAGCAAGGAAATACCTAAAATATGCAGGGCAGTGTGCCTTGAGGACCTGGGTTGGGAAACACTGATCTACACAAAGAGGAGAAAATTAAGCCATTTCTTTCCAGTGTTTTGTACCTGTGGCACATTTAAAAACTGCAGGACAGCGGCCCTTGAGGACTGGAGTTTGACACCCCTGTTTTAAGGAATAGTTGATAACCTTATGTCAGGATAGCTAATATATGCAGTCATTTGCTTTTACTCTCTCTTGTTCATGTAACAGTTTAAATATGGGCCATGTTAGTGACATAAATTGGAATATAGTCGTCATGATACTCACACTAATTTTCTTTTTCAAAATGTTTAATTTTGTCAAGGAAGCTACACTTCATATGTTTATGATCATTCTGTTCTTGCCAATGGCATCAATTAATTTTCTTCTTATAAAAGAAACCAAAAAGAAAACAAACACATACCAATCGCAATAGTTTTATTTCTCCATTCAAGTTAAAACATCATTCTTTTAAAATATACAGGCTTGCTGCAGATGTAATATACCTAATGCCTCGAGCTCTTGGTATACATGCAAAGATCCAGTTTATTATGAAATACTTTGACATGTAAATACATGTGGCAGACTTTAAAATTTCTTCTGTTTTAAAACGAGGAATACTAAAGAGGCTTAACAAACTTTGAAAACAAATGAATGAAAGTCCTTTATTTATCTATTTGATATATATTTTTTATGTTAGACATAAAAATGTTTTCTGTTATGCTGTCAGACTTCCATTTCATGATTATGCTCATTTGCAGTTTTGGACAATCCACCCATTTGTTTAGTTCACAGACAAGTTGGAAGCAGAAATTTGTTTATACCAATGATCATATAAATAGAAACTGGACACACCTCTTGCAAATAATTTTTTGTAGCTTATTTATATATATATTTCAACAAAGCCTCTCTCTCATACCTTCCTCTATAAAATGTAAAAAAAAAAATAATGTTGTGATCTGTTGGATTTCTGCTTATATTGCATGCTGTGTATATTTCCTGCAGAGAAAGCAACCAGTGAGATGAACACAGCTGAGGACTGGGGCCTCATTCTGGACATATGTGATAAGATAGGCCAGTCCCGCACTGGGTAACTTATTCTTCCTTATTTTGAAGTAGAAAACTTTTTTTTTTTTTTCATTCTCACTGTTTTTTGAGCCCACATGCAGTGTTTTATGATGAAGTACATATTTAATGACAAAAAACTACAAGCTTCAATGTATGCTGTTGAAATGTTATGTGAAAGACAAAAACACAATACAGAACTGTGAATACAAGGTTTTGGATTTGCAAAGAAATTCTTAAAAGTGTGGATTGTGGTTGTGACATGACAAAATGTAGAAAAGCTGAAGGGTTATAAATACTTCTGTAAATTTTCTGTTTATTTCTTCAGACATTTGAGTTCTCCTCTTGTCTTTTAGGCCGAAAGAATGTCTCCGCTCCATAATGAGAAGAGTGAACCACAAGGATCCCCACGTAGCCATGCAGGCATTGACTGTAAGTAGACTGTAAACAAACAGCAGTGTTTTGCACACAGTTAAGTCTGGAAGGAACTGGATGCTGATATAGTGTTTGCTTTTCTAGCAAAAAGCCTGTCATTTTTTAATTTGAGGCTATTTACATCAAGACTGAAGAAAAACCTTGTTTTTGTACAAATAATTATCCTGCAATGAGCACTTCTATATGGAGACTTCAGCTCCACATTTTTCATGCATGAGAAGCAAAATCAAATAAATTTAATTTGGATGTGATGCGTGAAAGTTCAAAAACTGCTGTTGTCAACAAGCTCCAGGATTGGCCTGCGAAGCAGTGTGATGATGAATGCAGATTCTTCACCATATTCAAGAGAAACATCTTTGTAAAATAAAGCCAATTTACAAAGACGTTGTGACATTTCTCACAAGTGAAGAATGTCAACATGCACATTTCATATAAAGGTATATTGGGAACCAAAAACAGTTTTCTTTGGAAGTTGCTGATCATTCCCAAACCTCTAGAAAAGAGGTGCAAAATTAAACATCAGACATTTTGCTGAAATATTAATCTTGGAACAGATAAAAAAATAATAATAATTGACTGGAAAATGAAAAAGGAACTAAAACATCTCATGGTATAGGCATTTATGGCACCCACTGGCATGTACACACACATTTATTGATAGTTTTTGAATTTGCAGAAGGAAACATGTGGATTAGTTCTGCAGCATTTCACAGAGAAATACTCTTTGCATAGAATTTGCATTCGATTGTAAAATTGATTGGATAGCTTTGGGATAAAAGTTAAAATATGATACTTTGTCCTCAAATGTAGCAGCTATTTATTAGCCCCTATCAAGCAAAAGTCAGGAAGTATAAAAATCAAGCAACATCTGAAGATCGCTCCAGGAACATTTTCATTAAAACCTCAAAAAGGAACAAAAAGCTTTTCCTTTTAGGAATGTTTGTTCCTAAAAGGAAGGGGGTCTCTTCCTGCAAAGACTTCTTTTTATTTCTTTTTGCATTATTAATTTGTACATGTGCTAAGGACAAATACTGATAAACAGATAGTGACATATGGATAGATGCTGCAAAAGTCTTGTGACCTCAACCCCACTTAAGATCCTTTTGCCCAACCCCCGTGTGTTTTCGGAAATCACTGAAATACAAGATTTATTTTAGTCATGTCTGAATTCAAATTTGCAGCTCTTTGATCGTTGCTTCCTGGTGTCGTTGTCCACAGCTCCTCGGCGCTTGTGTTTCAAATTGTGGTAAAATCTTCCACTTGGAGGTTTGCTCTAGAGAGTTCGCCAGTGAAGTCAGTAACGTCTTAAATAAGGTGTGTGTAGTCAATTTTATTTTTGCATAATGTCAAATGAAAAACATAGTGTACTTGTGGTCATTTTTTGTATACGTTTTTTTTTTGTTTTTTTTTTCTAATTTGGCTGCACCAAGGGTCACCCAAAAGTGTGTGAAAAGCTGAAGGCGCTGATGGTGGAGTGGGCAGAGGACTTCCGCAATGATCCACAGCTCAGCCTGATCTCAGCGATGATCAAGAATCTACGCGAGCAAGGGGTCACCTTCCCAGCTGTGGGTTCCCAGGTAGGTCTGCTGGCAGTGCATTGAGTCATGTGACATTTAGTCTTCATCCAATGTACAATTTAGCATGCTAAAAAATGATTCAGTCATCTGATGTGTGATTATCTTTTCTCAGGCTGCAGAGCAAGCAAAAGCAAGCCCAGCATTGGTGGCAAAGGATCCCTCCACAACCACAAACAAAAAGGAGGAAGAAGATCTGGCCAAAGGTAAAATGGCCACAGTGAATTACAGCTTTTTCTGCTGCTGATCAAACCACCACAGGATTTCTTAAATAAACAGAAATGAGTATAAAAATGTTTATTAAATACATTTGCAAATTTGCTTTAGTCTAATGAATTTAAAAATCACTCAGTGCATTTTCTCTTTGTCTGCAGCTATTGAGCTGTCGCTAAAGGAGCAACGACAGCAACCGCAGACGTCCCTGTCGAGCCTTTACCCCAGCACTTCCAGCCTGCTCTCTACACACAAGTCCGACGGCAGAAAAGTCCGCGCCATCTACGACTTCGAGGCTGCGGAGGACAATGAGCTCACTTTTAAGTCCGGAGAAATCATTACAATCCTGGACGACAGGTGAACTTCATTCAACTAATAGTCTGAAAGTTGACATTTCTGAAGTT
>CAEGAG010125376.1:0-11052 GCA_903067065.1 Brachyrhaphis terrabensis | reverse complement strand
GGGAAAATATCTGATATAAAAATATAAACTGTACGTTTAAAACATAAATTTTGTGTTTAGACTAAATGAGTCAAGAAATGTTCACTTGTAAATATCGATTGAGTAGAAACTAGTTACAATTATTTGAGTAACATTTTGGATAAGGTGTATTTTTAAGAGTATCTTTACTAAGCTGAACTTTTTACTTTTACTTTACAGGCATCTACCTGCAGATTTAAATTATCATGTTTTATTTTGAAAGAAATCAATTTGGAAAGATTTTCTTCTGTCTGTGATTATGTTATTTATATACAGCTCTGGAAAACAATGAAGAGTCCACTGCACTGAACCCCATTGAAAACCTCCTGGTTTTTCCACCAAATATTGATTTCTGAGTAAAAACATTAGTGTTGTTGTTTCTAAATGAATATTAATTTGGTTCCTTTGCATTGTTTAAGGTCTGAAATCACTGCATCTTTTTCGTTATTTTGACTATTTCTCGTTTTCTGCAAAATAAATACAACATTTTTGCTTGGAATTTCAGAGACATGCTGTCAGTAGTTCATATAATAAAATAAAGTTAATTTTACTCAAACATAAACCTATAAAAAGAAGTAAAATCAGAGAAACTGATATATTTAAGTTGTCTCTCAGTTTTTTCCAGAGCTGTAAAATTATTTTGACTCTGGTCTTTAAAAAGCAAAATTTCCACATAAACTTACATTTTGGTCCATCTGATGATGTAACTTTTAAATTTTAAGTTAATACTGTTTAGATCAAGTAAATATTTTTTACTCTTGAGTATTTCTACTAAAAATATGTTAAAGCAGTTCTACTCTTACTTCAGTATAATTTTTGCGTACTCCACCTCTGCCTGTAAATATATTAGAGCAAATAGTTTTGCCAAAATGAACCGGTGATTAATTACACCCTGTCTGACAAAATGTTGCTGGTGTGAATCAAAACATTAACCTGCGCTGGCACAGCACTCATTCTGAGAAGGAACGCTGAAGGAAGGCTGCGAACACAAGCCGGGACCTGTTGGACTGCGCTCAGTCCCGGCTGGTACCTGAGTCTGAATGAGTGAGTGAGACGGCCCACGCTTTATCCACTGTTAACATCGTAGTTAATCATCAGATGGCGACATTCCTCCTTCTTGACTCAAGCTCCAACACAAGGCTCCCGCTTGTCCACGTTGGCTTGTTTTGGTATTTTTCAGACGTGACTCAGAGCTCAGCTAGCTCGGGGATAATCACTGTCAGGAGCTGTAAAAATGTGAGGGTCTTTTCTCCTGCGGGGACGCAGGGGTTGTGCTGCCCTCCGCTGATGAGGACGACTTAAGTAAACATGAGATAGTCATCCACAAACAGCGCGGTGGCTACATTCACCCTCTGATTATCTGTCAGATTTGACCGAGTGAGCTCATTCCTGCTGTATGTTTGTCAATGTACATCTCGTTGAATTCAGAACAATCCAACAGCAGCAGACCGTTAAACAATGCAGAGAGGATGATGTTATCGAGCTGAGCAGAGATGCTGGAGAAATTTCAGTGTGCACGTCGTAGAGATGATATCTCTGTTTGTGCTACAGACGCACAGCGGCTCTACAGCCAACGCTTTTATTCACAGCAGAATCCAGGCTCAGTTTCAGATGAAGATCCAAATTTAAAGAGTATAAACAATAAAGGAGTGAAAAATATATCTACTGTGATCAGGCTGAAATATGGAACCTGAAAACAAACAAACAAATGAACAGACAAACAAATGGATGGATGGATGAACAGATGGATGGATGGATAAACTGAAAGACTTTGGGATTACATTTGTACTGAAAACCAGTAAATCTGCAAGTTAATCATTTCGACAGATAATTTGATATTTTCTATAGTTGCTTTTTGCTTTTCTTCCACTTTCTGACCCAACATCTTGCTCCTAATAAAATACATCTAGAAACTAATATTGCCAATACTTAATTTTACTCCATCTTTAGTTTGGCAAATCAGAAAAATGAATCACGTGGACAAGACTGAGTCCAAAATATCTGGAAAAGATGATGACCGCCTTGTGTCTCTGACCAAAGGAGAAAATGGACGTTGAACTTCACATAACGGTTTACGATTCAAATCCTCCTCCCAAATCGAATGTCTCTCTCCTGTTTGCCACGTAACACTGATCTCTGTCTGCCTTGCGTTCAGTGACAATGATGACTAATGGATTGCACATGAACTTAAAGGTATTTTCCATAATGTGTCTTCCTGGTATCTCTGCATCTCTGATAAAGGTCACAGAAGCAGATTCTCCACCTTCTTTACAGCAGCTGTTACCATGTCAGAACTGAATTTTACTGATTACATTGGCTGTATCATCTCACCTGTGTGGCTGGTTGGTCGGGGGGAAAAGAAGCATCTACATGCTTGGAGCACCCCTCAGATGAAGGCATATAGATTGTGCAATTCGACTGAGAAAAAGAGGAATTTCCCTCTATTCTGAGGAACATTTTTATCATACCAACCTCTGAGAGGCCCTGGAAAGAAACGCACACCCAAACAGATTAACTGAAGGTAGGGTTACAGCTTGAGATTACCGTCTGTGCCTAGTCATGTCACGCTCATTAAGTTTCCATTGTCTATCTAGATGCCCACACATCCACTCAATCTTCATGTTTTTGTCAATTCACACGCTGTTATCCAAACTCACAGTCCCATCAGGAAGTGCATGTGTTGGGGCTTTTCCTCCAACCAAGGCATGATCTGTTAAATATTACCAGGCTGTGTGCTACAACACAACACAGACGTCGCCTTGTGTGCCTGTTAGGTATACAGAGGCGATATCTTTATGATTTTATGGATACTGTAGTCAGCTCGGTTTTAAGATAAAGTTTATCTTATCTTCGCAGTGGTGGATGGTTGATCGGCATAACTGTCTGGTTTGATTTTGAAGATAAATGTGACATCGTTCAAAAGAAAGGCATTGATGCTGTGGTTCATTAGCTACAAGCAATCACATGGCATTAACTAGGTGCATTTAAGCTTGGAGACGTTGTAGATGGAGTTCAAACTGAACAGAATGGGTAAGAGAAGATTTTAAGGGGCTTTGAGCATGGCGTTGTTGCTGGTGTTTGAGTAACTGCTGATTCAGTCATTTCTGTAAACCTCACAAGTTTGGTCAAGAAATCATCCATATGTGTGGAGGATAATGTGTTGTTGAAGTCAGAGGTCAAATGGATGTGAATATCTTGCACCTTGAAGCAGATGGGGGAGTGAAAGACCTCAACAGGTCAGTTAAAAACAGAACGAAACCCGATGAACCCCTCAATCCAGCTCTAACTCCATCGTTCTGCTACATGTAACCAACAGCCTAAGATCCTTGAATTTCTTAACTTGAGATATAAAGTCATCCGCAACTCGGAAAACCATGAGAGTTGCTGACTCTCATCCAGGTTGCTTCACAACTACTACAAAATTACTACAGTACCCCAATACTTTGGTAAAGCCTTCTGAAGATCTGCGAAACATATGTGGACTGGACAATCAAATCTCTATTATCCATCAAAAATCTGATTACTGTTCATTTCAAGGTTTGACAGACATCAACTAAGCTCTACCATTGCAAGTTTTACCCCAGAGAACTTGAGAACCTGGTGGTTGGGGCGCTCGGGAGTCATTCATCCAGCGGCCTGTCCTGTTTTTGAATAAAAAAATGTTTAAAGTTGATGAGAAATTTGAAAATATCACTTGATAATTATGTGCTATTGAAAGATTGGAAGAACGACACCTGAACATCAACTGTAAAGTTTTAAAAATGCAAACAAATGCAAAATGACTTAAATAAGCAAGCAATGCTAAACCTGGTGGGGACACAAGTAAAGCCTGGTGGCCCGCCAGGCTTATATTACATTAGGGGAAACCCTGTATTGTGACCAATAGGAAAATTCAACTGCAGTAGCAGGTTTACATAAAAATGTCCCAACTTGCACAGTAAAATGAAGATAGTACCCCCAAGGACCAACTTATACAGCTTATCTGGAGTTTAGTTACTCTTTAAAAGTAACATGGTTACAACAACCAACACAAATTTCCCCCAATTTTAGTGCAACAAAAGCCTTCTAGGTTTACAGCAGAAGACCCGTTCCTACCAAGGCAACTGCCATCAACTTTTATCAGAGAGAAATTGCCTCAGAAACCCATCTTTATGTCCCTTTCTCCAGGCTCCAGATAAGAACAGATTTATGCAGCAGGCCTGCATCCTCTCTGCTCTCAAAAAACTTACAGTTTGTCTCAAACTGCCAGTAAAAACCTGGGTGGACGTTACAATGTTGACATAAAAATATTGTTTTTGGAGTTTGTTTAAAGAACACCATATCAGCGCACAATTAGGCGACACGAGGGAGAGAAAGAGCAGAGAGAGGGAGAGTCGTAATGTTTGTGTAGAGTTTTTGTCCTTGGACAAATGTTGGCTGGTATTTAGGTTTTGGACAGACGTTCAGAAAGCTTTTTTCAGTTCGAAGAAAGCAGTTTGTGTTTGTGATGTTATCATGTCATAAAAAATGAACTACAAACGCTTGTTGGATAAGAAAAAGATAGAGAGCTTTGTCTCCTACCACATCAGACAAACAATAGTGCAACTGCTGAATGATAAAACGTCTAACTGCTGGTCGTAAATTATTAAAATGCAGTTAAAAGACCTTGAAGCTTTATGTTTAGCGCCAAGTTGTTACAAATAAACGTATTTTTGTACTATTTTAACAATTTTTGTTCTAGATTTAGTTTCCATCCTAGTCTTTTAATCAAATTTTATCGAACTTTTCTCATTTTTCAGCATGCAGCTGTCACCCAATGGGCTCCACGCCTTTTCACGTCACCGACGGCTCTCTGTGCGACCCTTCCAATGGAAACTGCATTTGCAAACCTGGCGTCGGCGGAGCGCAGTGCGACAGGTGCATGGTGGGATACTGGGGCTTTCATGAGTACGGCTGTCGCCCATGTGACTGTGCAGGAGACTGTGACCCATTTACTGGGGACTGCATGTATGGGTAAGTAAAAAAAGACTAAAATCAGCATATTGATGTGTTAGAATGGTCTAGTCAAAGTCCAGATATACAGCCCAATCAGTGATGAAGCTTTAAATTAATGTTTAAATTAAACTTTCAATCCAACATGACTGAGCAGACGTTATTCCGCAATGATGAATTGCTGAATTTAAATGCTGTGAATGGTAATAAGCCAAGAAGGAAAACACACTTTAAACAAATGCTACAAATATTCTAATAAAAAGCCAAGTTAAACATCCAACCAGAATTATAATGCTTGTTGATGGCTACGCTGCAAAATATCCGCAAAATTTACAGTGAATTACTGGCAGCAGGGTTAACAGCTGTAATCTTTACAGTAACCTTCATGTAATTTAATTTTGTTACAGCTTTACTGTAACTATGGCAATTTTACTGAGTTTTAATGTAATTTTATTGATTTTACTGATTATTACAATGTTACTGTAACTATGTTACAATTTTATTGTAATTCTATTGCAATTTTACTATGATAGTAGTGAAATTTTCAGATTTTGTTGCAGTTTTACTGTAACTACTGGAATTTAACTGTTATTCTAATACAGTTTCACTGTTTTTATTCTGATTTTACTGTAGTAAAATTAATGTAAACAATACACATTAAACAGTGTGTGATTAAGGTGGTGGGTATTTATCCAAATATTTATATTATATATATATTTATATTATATTTAAGCCATACAGAAACTTTATGATATACGTAAATTCAAACTTGTTGACCAAATTCTTGTTTTATCTAACCAAATGCCATCTGACATGAAATAACCTTTTCTCTTGAACTTTACATTTTGAGATTTTCAGAGTGCTACCATCTATATTTTTTCAGTTTTCAATGTGTGATGTTCCATTACAGCTCCGATCTGCAAATATACAGCCTAGATGGAAACTCAAGTGAACCAGTCAGGATCTTTAGCCCACATGAACTATTTTCTGCTCTTCACTACTCAGGTGAGATTCATCTTTTCACAACAATCCAGTGAATCAGACACTAACATTTACACCATAAATGTTTTCAGGTGACATGAGAGAATGAAAAATGCTTCTTTTCTCATCAGTAACTCCCTGTAAGCTGCAGCATTTACAGCCACATTCCTCTCTGGCGTTCTCAGGACACACGCTGTCCAAGACCTCACAGCAACATGCCACACATGCAAGTTATTTGATTATGTTACAAATCGGTGCTTGTGTCTGTTTCCTGCAGAGAAGTGCGAGTGCAAAGAGCAAACGCTGACCAACAGTAAACTCTTCTGCACCATGAACTATGCATATGGTAAGAACTCAAACATCCACCTCTGACCCATCATCAGGGTCCAAATACAATCACACAAACGTAAATTAATGCTAGGGTTGTAGCTAACGATTAATCGGTTAATCAGTTAATAACCTTAATATTAGGTAAGATGCAAACAAATTCATTCAGTTCAAGAAAATAAACATTTTACTGCATAAAATTCAATAATATAGCATTCTTTTGGTGAATTTGAAGCTAAAATTACACCAGTAAAACATATTTACAGACAAGTGTGGTTTCATCTTACATGCAAAATGTATATGTATTTTGTACAGTTTTGACTTAATTAGTGCACTGAATTTGTTTTCTTCTTGCAGGTGACCGTTTTTGAGACTGTATATTCCAGTTAACAATTACTAAATTAGTTGATGATTATTTCTATAATTGATTTATCGTTTCAGTCCTAAATAGGTTTACTGGTAAAATTACATTTGTTTGGCTGTCTGCAATTACCAAATCACACAAAAACAGCTTAAATATTCAAATAAAGATGTTTAGGGTGAGGCAGAACAATTCAAATACCTGGATTGTTTGATTAGTTAAGAATAAAAAGATTATTGTCCTGAAAAAAACTAGAAAAAAAACATAGAAAATGCCTGAGATCCTCCAAGAGATACAACTGGAAGTAACTGGAAATCAATCTATAATCTATCTATAAATGTGAAAGTAGAGAGCAGGAATACCTTCTTTAATAGATATGCCAGTAATTAAGTCTGATAAAGCAGACAAACAAATGCAAGAATACAAGTTTTAAAGTTAAAGATGAATCTCAAAGCACACTGTGCTAAACATTGCAGAATCATCAGCATAGAAGCTAATCAGTCTTAATAAATTTGATAACAGATCAGATCTCTTACCTTCCCACCTGCATCTTTATATATATTAGTGATTAGCACCAGCACATACAGTAAACTTCAGTATTTTAACTTTAGAAACCCGGTTCAATGTAAAAAAAATTATGGTGACTTTTAGCTGTTTCCATTCACTGTTATTATTATGTTTTACAAAACCAATGTATCGATTACTAATTTTAATTTAAAGGGTTCTGGCGGGAGCTATTTAAAGAACTTGAAGTAGAAACAATATTTCCTACCCGAATGCAGCCAGAATTAGCTTTTGGAGTTACATTTTTGTCTCAAATTTTCATTTTCTGAGGTAAATTACAGGAAGACTGGTCTTGGCACAGAGTGCCTTTAAATCTCTTGAAAACTAAATTATCTTAGTTCTTTTTTGCCACAAGAGGTGTTAGCTATTTCAGTTTAAGTTAAAATTACACATTTTCAATTTATGCCTTAAAAAAATACTTTTCATACTTTTAGAAATTCTTTTGTCATCTTGTAACAGTTGCAGCAAATAGAAGCTACTTTTATTAGATTCCCTCCAATGTGTTAAAAATATGGGTTTTAATTGTTGTTTGTTTTTACAGCCATTATTTTATGCTTCTTGTGTTTTCAATTTACTTCATAGTTGTCTTTTGCCTTTTATGATGCCAGAGTTTGCTTTTTAACTTCTAAACTTGAAGTGCAGGGATTTATTTTCCAATTTCTTGGTCATGACCCACAAATTAAATGACCTAGTGTTTAAACTCATACTAGTTTTGCTAACTGTTGTGGTAATATCTTGAAATTTTTCAATTAAAGCCATGTATCCCCTTATTTTACTAAAGTTAAGATTAAAATATTGGTTTGAGAAAGCAGAACTGTCCTGACACACGGTGAAAACAACTCTAGAGTTTGTGTTTTGCTTTCAGCATCTGTTTTCTCCTTCTTGACCTTTAGTGCTAAAGGTGAAAGTGCTGTCGGCCCACGATAAAGGCTCCCACGCCGAGGTGGAGGCCAAAGTTCAAAAGGTCCTCAGCCACAACACCAAGCTGAAGATACAGAGAGGTCAGGTCACGCTTTACCCCGAGTCCTGGACAACGCGGGGCTGCACCTGCCCCATCCTTAACCCAGGTCAGACTGAAGATCTGCAGTTTACAGCGCATTGCAAAAGCGTTCATTTAGTTTTTCACAAACTAAAACTGTTAATTGGGATTTTTGTGATAAAATGACCGTATACCAGTAAAGTGGAGTGAAAACTTTATATTTAGCTTCTTCGATTGAAAGAATGTGGCGTCCTCTGATAAACAGTTCTACCCAACTCTGAAGATAACCTCAGTAAATACAAAGAGATGTTTAAAATGATTTCATTAGTTGATTAAAAAGAGCTTTACAAACTAAACTTGGTTTAAAGAAATCTAAAAAAGCAAAGAAGAAATTCAAGTGTAGGAATAATGACCTAGTCAAAGTCTGGACTTAACTTCCATTGAGATGTTTGTTCATTGCTTTAAAAAAAACCTCCAGTGTGTTTGAATTTAAAAAATTCTGCAAAGAATTGTGGGTAAATTCGTCTGCAGTGACATAAAGGAGTCATTTCACGTTATCTCCAACTCTTTATGGTGGTTTCTGCTGCCAAACAGCACAAACAATTATTGGGTTTAAGGAGCAGATATTGTTTACACAGGAGGTTGGTAAAATTTGCTTAATGATCTAAAATATTCAGCTGTGATAAAGAAAAAAAAGAAAAACAAAGCAAAACAGAAGAATCTTTGAAAGGGAAAATACCTTTTCACCTCTCAGTGAGAGAAATACAAACATTTTCTATCTGTCGCTGTAATTTTATAATAATTTTTGGACACAAAGTTGTTCAGTCAGTAAAAACAGGAAAAAAATTTTTTAACTTTTTTTAACTGTGTTATCCAACAGGTGTGGAGTACTTGGTGGCGGGTCACCTGGACCGTAAGCAGGGTCGGCTCCTGGTCAACATGAAGAGCTTCGTTAAGCCGTGGAAGGCCAGTTTGGGTCGCAAAGTCCTCACACTGCTAAAAAAAGACTGCAACTGGTAGACGGAAACGGAGCGGAGAGTTTCTAGTTTCCTGCTTCTGCTGCTGGAGCAGCTTTTGAGGGGCTGAACTGTGATGAACGAATCCCTCAGTCTCTCTGCTGTTGTCTACCGACAGCATAATACCACTGCTGGAGGTATTTTTATTAAGAAATGTCTCCCTTGCACTTGTGCAAACTTCCTCTTGCGTGATTATGTTCAAGTACAAGCGGATTTCACCGGAAGCGCAGAACTGCTCTTCCTGCTCTGCAGCACTTTAGCCTAAGATGGACCAAGCCAACGCGGACGCACTAAGAAAAAGAGCAGGAGAAGAAGCGCCTGGAGTGAACGCAGCACATCTCCACATCGTGGAGCGACGCCGAGCAAGCCATAAAAACCACAACAGGTGGTTCAATCCTCGCCAGTCCAGGTGTGTCTGTGATGAAATCAGAGCAAATGGAAACCTGAATGTATTTCCCCCCGGCTGTGGCTGAGTGAGGCTCAGTCCAACTCCAACGTTTTAGGTTATAAACCCACTAAAGTTTGCATCGCAGCATAATGTGATTTATTTCATATTAATACGCCCCTTTGGACTCAAAATGCTCTTATTCTTCCCTCCTTTGTGCCCATGTACAGTATTATTTGTATATATCTCTATAAATATTGTCGCTCACCTCTTTGTTTTTTGTTTATGGTAATATTAAAGGATAAATCCAGCCTATTACAAGTTTGGTCTAACTCTTGTATTTTGGCAGATTAAAAAGCACATCAATAAGCACTTCAGCAGCATAAACTTACAGAAAAATCATTAAAAAAAACTTTCAGTTAAAATGTCTACATATTTTTATTGTTAAAACCAACTGATTATTAGGTCAGTAGATATTTTTATATTTTTAATTTTAGAAATGTATTTATTCATTTATTGGGTTTTACGACTTGATTGAAGAAGATGGTTATTAATGTCTTTCTATGACCTGAACATGATTCTGTAGGGTGGTCAATTTATTTCAAGAGGGAGCCATGGCCCCCTCTAACTCCTCTTTTGGGGGCACCACTGTTGGAAGCTGCAAAAATGCTAGTTAGAATATCCCACTGAAATGAACTGCTAAAACAAAATATTAACAAGTATTTTTGTCTAGTTTCTAGTGCAAATATCTTTGTACACTTGAAATAAAAAAAAACAACTTACAAGGAACTTTTCAGAAAGATATAGGAGTTTTAAGTAAATCATTTCTTAGTAATGACTAAAAAGTACTAGTTTCACTGGCAGATTATTTAATTTTTAACACATTTTCCCCATGTTGTAAGTGAAATAATCTACTAGTGAAACTAGAAAATTTTTTTTAATCATTACTAAGGAATTATTTACTTAGAACAAGCTCCTATTTCTTGCTGAAAAGTTTCTTGTAAGTAAGTTTTGTCTTATTTCAAGCATACTAAGATATTTGCACTAGAAACTAAATAAAACATACTTTTATTTTGTGCTTTTGCAGTGTACTTTGAAGCTTGGGGCAAAAGTTAAAATGTAGAAGAAAACCTTAAGTAACATATCCAGGTTATAATAAGCTCTGTGTAGAGCGAACTCCAGACACAATCACTTGAACAGCAGCTCAACAGCAGTTGATATCACCACACAGTCCTTGAAATACTTCACATAAATTAGACTAAAATATCCTCATCAACCCACTCTCTCTCGCTCTCACACATCTTTTCAGATCAAATCATCCATCAGTCTGTTGTACAGTCGCACCGCAAAGCAAAATGTAAACCATAACAGAGAGAGAGCCCCCGACCGGCGCTCTGTTTGGGTTTAGACGGAGAGCTTGTCTTCCGCTCGCGACGTGACGCGTTTGGCC
>CAEGAG010125340.1:0-12632 GCA_903067065.1 Brachyrhaphis terrabensis | reverse complement strand
TTTTACTGGTTTATTGAAGAGTGGCCTCTGACCACTGCCATCACTTTAGCCATCGTAAACTGAAACATACAAGACTTAGTATTAGCTAACGAACATAGCAAATTAGCCGTAATTGCTGCGAGCTAACATAAAAAACATTTTCTTAAACGATTCCAGCGTATAATTATTTACACCACAGTTACATATAACAAAGAGTCATTATCCTCACAATCAAACAATACTTACGAACAAATCTTGTCCGACACACAACGTGTAAAGATAATATTCAGCTGAATTCTATGAACTGTTCGGTGTTTCGTTCCACCATCTTGGATCTATTTTCCTTTTCTTTAGCGTCACCAAATAACATAAAATATCCACCAGGGGGTGCTCTAGCGCCGTTTTTAACCTTGCTGGTCCAGCTTAACTTACAAAAGGCAGCACATAGCATATTTTATCAACAAGGCAATAATTCAAAGTGCTTTACATGATTAAAACATAAAATAACAACAAAACAAATGCAGTGGTGTGATAGGAAAGAGATGGAAGGTTAGGATTGTAGCCATTTTTTTGTTTTTAATTTATTCATTTATAAAATAATTTATTTTTTTTTTAAATAAATTTTTTTTTAACTTTGTTTTTTAATTATACTTAAAAAATACTTATTTTCAAAAGAAAATCAAAGCAAATGGTATTTTAGCCTGTTTGTGTTATTTTATTTTATTTTATTAATTTATATTTATTTATTTATTTTTTTGTTCATTAAAACAAATGAGTTTTGAGCTTTTTTATTTTTTTATTTTAATTATTTATTTTATATATAAAATAAATATATTTTATGTATAAAATATATTTATTTAAACCTTTATTTATTAGATTTTTTTTTAACAGCGGGGAATTTCTAAACTTCTTTGTTGTTGTTTTTTTAATAATATATATATATATGTGTGTGTTTATTTAATTATATACTTTATTCTTTAAGGCAAATGGGTTTTTAGCCTTTTATTAAAATCATATTTATAATTTTCTTTAGTTGTTTTTTTTTTATCTTATTGTTTTTTTTTTGTTTTTGTTTTTTTCAAGACAAATTACTTTTTAAATTTTGGTTTAAAGGAACTCAGTGTTTCAACATTTTTGCAGTTTTCTGGCAGTTTGTTCCATATCAGATAAAAACTGGTCAGCAGGTCCGATCAGATGAATGTTTTTCCCTCAGTGTCTGTATAGATCTCTGTGTGATAGAGGCTCATCATTCTGTGTGGGTTCGTTCTGGTTTTGCAGATCTCGGTTGGCCATCATTCCCCAGGATCCCTTCCTGTTCAGCGGGACCGTCCGGGACAACCTGGACCCGTGTGAGAGACATGAGGACCAGCAGCTGCTGGACGTTTTGGATCAGTGCCACCTGAGCGCCGCCGTCAGCAGGATGGGTGAGCGTTACTAGCAGGAAGTTCACTCTGTCCCATGATGGACTGGTGTAGACGTAAACACCGGTTCGGGTCTGTGGGTATCAGGTGGCCTGGACGCCGAGGTCGGGGAGCGGGGAAAGTTCTTCTCTGCAGGACAGAGACAGCTGCTGTGTCTAGCCAGAGCTCTGCTAACTCAGGCCAAGGTGAGTCTCACATTTACTCATTTATTTCAAACAGACTAAAGTAAAAGCAAGAAAAAAGAAAATTAAAACAAATTATCATCATGCCAAGTGACATGCAATTTTATATTATCTGTTCAAAAAGGAGCAGGTAGAAGATACAAGTTTTTTATAATGTCCTGTGCCTTTCATACTCATTAACTTATAATCAATTAAATATGCAAACACCAGAAAAACATACATTACTTACATACAACTGTAACCAAACACTTAATTAAATTTTTAACACAAAGAGAAGAAAACACAAGGAAAAGCAAAAAAAATCCTCCATCCATCCATTTTCTGCTTTTAAGTATTCATAATTTAAGTACATTTGATTTAATAATAATAATAATGGATTCATATATCCCTAATTTCCTGCTTCATGTTATATTCTGATTGATTTTTTTAACGGCTGTAAATTTGTTTTGAGTTTTTTTCTTACTTCTGTTTTCACACAATCATTACCAAGTTTCTACTGGTTCCTGCTCCTCTGGAAACCCTTGTGATAAATAATCCGACCTTCAGATGTGAATATTTAAGAGTAAAATGCTGATTCTTTCCTTCATGAAGGTTCTTTGTATCGATGAAGCCACAGCCAGCGTGGACCAGAAGACAGACAAACTGCTGCAGCAGACGATTAGAGAGACGTTTCAGGACAAAACGGTGCTCACTATAGCCCACAGGTTAGACGCGCTGTCATTTCATTTTCTGTCCCCCAATTTGATACCAGATTAAGACAATTTAATCCCTACAGATTGTGGTGTTAGAATTAAATTATAGTTTAATTTCTGCTTCTCAGCAGAACCACATCTCACTGTTGGATCTGTCCACCAGAGGTCGCCATAACTTAGCTAAATAAAATTTGTATTATTTGTCTGTACGGACTGTTTAGCGCTTCAGGTTTTCTGTTTATTCAATGTTTTACATTGAATAAAATCAGGACTCTCTTTCAATTTCAATCAGTTTAATTTCAGTTCAAATTATCTTCTCTAAATGTAAGAGTAATCTGATCAGAAAGTTTTCACCCACAGGAAAAACTGAGCATTTAAAGTTAAAACGTACTATAAAATCTTACAAAACTTGGATTAAATTTTGATGGAAACAAGTGTTTGTTTTAAGACAACAGCTGCTGAAATTCAATTCAGTTTATTTATGTTGAGCCATTTACATCAAACATCAAATTTAGACACATAAATGCCAACGTTATTATGGTTAAATAAAACTAACAAGTATCAAGTTGAGTTCATTATTCAAATTTATAGAAAAAATACTATCTAATGTAGGGGTGTCCAAAGTGTGGCCCGTGGGCCATTTGTGACCCTTGAAATTATTTTGTTTGGCCCCTGATCACAAGTCAAGAATAGTAAAAACAACCGATGGCAAAAAAATAGAAAAATGTCTGTTTTTCTTTTAATAAAGCTTATTAAATTCTTGTCTTTTAGCAAGGATAAGACTTGTTTCTGTCAAAATTTTGTCTCAGATTTCATTTTTTTCTTTTATCATTAAAGGTTCATGTTTTGAACCTTTAATAATATAAAGATTTCACAAAAATTGTTTATTGTTGAGCAGGTAAAAGAAGCAAAGAAACAAAAACCAATAAAATAAATTTTGCATCTTTAACTTAAGGAATTTTGTGACCCGCCTGTAGCTTAACTTTGCCACTTTTGGCCCCTGGGCCTTAAAACTTGACACCACTGACTAAAGGAAACCCAGCAGATAGCATTGAGTCGCAGCATTGCGCACGTAGCGACAGTGAACAGTCGTTAACATTGTGTCGACATGATTTGTTTGTTTCGTCAGGATCAACACCATCATGGACTGTGACCGTGTGCTGGTGATGCATGCTGGGAAGGTGGTAGAGTTCGACACGCCCGCTGCTCTCTGTCAGAACGATACTTCCATCTTCCACAGACTGGTTGGTGGGCGAGGAGATTAGTCCATCAAGAAACAAATGATGAATGAATCCAGCTTTTCTACTTTATCCTGGACGTTTTATCCTGATGTTTTTTTACTGCATCTTCCTGTTTATATGTTACTTTTATATTAGAAACTTGAATACAGAAGGAAGAAAAGCACCTTTAATGCCTGTGGACATGGATGAGATACTCAGGAATACATCACTGCACTTTGTAAGAGCTGAAGGATTGTTGTATAACTCTGGGGATTTATCTCCAGTTTATATTACTGGTAAGGTGAGGAAGACATCCCAGTTTGTGTTGAAACCGACTTTGTAATAAATATACTAAAGTATTATTATCTCATAAGATTTCCGTCTGCCTTCTTCAATCAGATGCAGTTGCTCTGACATTATTAAAAAGGGACCTATTATGCTTTTATACTTCCATTTGGGTTTCTACTGCTTCTAAAAAAACAACTCAAAACACTTAAAAACACATCCAGCTTATTGTTGGCATTAAGTTAATGATTTTTTGTGCCTGCTCGTCACAAATCAGCAGACTCTGTCCGTTACCTAGCAACCCCAGCCAAGCCCAGGCCATTGCCTAGCAACCCCAGCAGAGTTCTTCCCGTTACCTAGCAACCCCAGCCAAGCCAAGGGCGGCCTACTTGGCAACCCCAGCAGAGTTCCTCCTGTTACCTAGCAACCCAAGCTGAGCTCCAGGACTCATGGTCATTTGGTATTCAGTTTAGTTAAATTAAAAAATACTTTATTCATCTCAAAAGAAAATTAAATGTTGTTGTAACTTGTATTAATTAAACATTTTCAGAGTTATTGTAGATGCTAATGGCTGTGGGCAGAAAAGATCTCCTGTAGTTGTCTGTATTACAGCAAACTTGAAGAAGCCTCTGACTAAAGACACTGTGTTTTTCTAAGGCAGTCTCAAGAAGAGAATGTTCAGCATTGTCTATAATTTTCTTGATTTTTATGTAAAATCACCTTCATCTCCAGTCGATCTGAAGTTGTTCCCAGAACAGAACCGACCTTCTTCCTCTGGCTATTGAGTCTTTTTTGGTCCCTGCTCTGATGCTGCTGCCCAACAGATGACAGCAGAAGAGATGGCGCTCTCAACAACAGACTTATAAAAGATATCAGTTGTACAATGGCTGCTGGAAAAGACGAGTGTTTTGTTGTTGACTTATCATCCAGAAACCACTTGCTGCATTCTTGTAGGTTGTGCAGGAGGCTCCACTTCTGCTTTTTCAGAGATGTATTGTTGAATAAGTAGGCGTCTGTTTGCAACCATTTTCATGTGCAATTGTAAACGTTGAGTTGGGGGTCAACGTTTACAGCAGCAGCTTATTTGGATTTAAAGTGACATGAGGCCTTTTCATCCTGAAAGGCAGAACTGACCAGACTAGAATCTCATATCTAGAATGATTTTGTGCAAAAAATGTAATGATCCAGAACTATCTTAACTTGTTCACGGAAGAATAATAGGTCCTGTTAAAGTAAACATTTTCACCTTTTGACTGCAACTCAAACTAAACATTGAACCAATGACTTTCAGATT
Organism: Brachyrhaphis terrabensis; assembly: GCA_903067065.1. NCBI lineage: Eukaryota > Metazoa > Chordata > Actinopteri > Cyprinodontiformes > Poeciliidae > Brachyrhaphis > Brachyrhaphis terrabensis. The sequence goes on along the minus strand of CAEGAG010125340.1, from coordinate 7,559 downwards.
CGTTCCCATTATTTATTATGCCAAGGAACAGCTTCACAAGTGCTTTTTATTTGCATGCGATTACTAAGAACAACGGGCCCCCCGGGGTGTAAACACAGCCATCCACCCAGTTTGTTCCAGTGGGGTGTGTCTGGTAATCTTTATTTCCTATTATATCATCAGAGGTGATGTTGCGCCGCAGTAATACCTGTAGGTTTGGGTCGGGACTCTTGTTTTTGTTCCCACATTTGCTCAGCAGTCTTTGTGCCCAGCCTGAGACTGTAAGGAGCGTGAGTCATCCGGTGAACGCCCGCCGCCACTCCCTTGGCTCAGGTCAACATTCTTCTCACACCACTCACATTGTCAGGAGGATTGTTTGGGTTTTGTTTTCCTTACTGTCCGCCGTTATCATACCCAAAAAAGTGTCTACCTGTAGCAAAAATAATAATAAAAAGATGAGATGCTGCTTGGTGAAAAGTGGGCCAAACTGATACTTTATTCCTGCGCCGCAGCGTCCGCTTTGTGTTTGCATGCATGTGAGACGCAGGTGTGTTGTAATTAAGGCGTGTTTGCAGGAGGGAGGATGAAGTGACGGTTCTCCACATGGTGGCAAGACATTCCAGGCCCAACCTGTTTGTCTGCTTCAGGAGGAGTATCCACCTGCCTGACAGGTGATCCTCTCAGTGACAGCCAGCTGAGCTGTCAGCACGGACTCAACTTCAACCTGGAACGGCCGGATGGATCCCCAGGTCAGCTTTTCATTTTACTAAGTTTATATTCATTTTTTTCAGGGAATGTGCTGCATGGGCTTTGTTGATGTTTTGATGAATTTGGAGGTGAGAAAGCTGCTTTCCAGGTGTTGGAGTTTCTGTCATGCAGGCAGTTTCTGTCAAACCAGCATGAGATCAGGGCTCAGTTTCAGGCATGCTGTACTTCATCCAACAGGTTTCAGCAGTTGGCCACAGATAAACATCTTCATAACATTGTGTAATGTTCAGAAGAGCTTAGAGTTGCTGAAAATCCATCTCCATCACTACTTTCTACTCAAGTAAAAGTGAGAAGTAGCTGTCCACACTGCAAAAACACCAAGTCTTACCAAATAGTTTTGGTTCACTTTCTAGTGAAAATATGCACTTGAAAGACGACAAAACTAACTTATACGTAACTTTTCCTCAAGAAGTAGCATCTTATTTTAAGTAAATAATTCCTTAATTTTGATGGAAAAAGTCCTAATTCCACTGGCAGATTATTTCATTTATCAAAGGGAAAATGTCTTGTTAAAAGTGAAATAATCTGTCAATGGAACCAGTACTTTTTTTAAATCAAAAGGAATAATTTACTGCCGTTTCTCGCTCTAATGTTACTTGTAAGTTAGTTTTGTGTTATTTCAAGTGTGCTACTATTTTTGCACTAAGAACTAGACCAAAAAAACTTTTGGGTTTTTGCAGTGTAAAAAATTCTTCCAGTATTTTGTAAAAAACAAAGACTAATCGAGTATTGCATAATAGATCATAAAATCTGGCCTAATATTTAAAATTATTGCCATTAGGTAGACAACAATGTAACTTTATATGCAAATTCTGGTATTTTAAATAGTAGATTGGACTTTTAAAAAAATATGACAATTACAAAATAAGAAAAATGTTTGAAAATCTGCTTATGTCTATATAAAACAGTAGTTAATGTGCAGAATAAGGAGCTTCCAGTGACGATGTGAATAGTTTGCTGTATCTTCATGATCTCTAAATGTCTCAACAAATAGAAAATAAGATAAAAACAAAGCTGGTGTGAAAACAAGAGGTTTCACTTCAATATAAACTGTAGATTTGTGTCTGTATCTGGTGCATTTTTGGTTAAAACGTGTTTGCTCTTTATTGACGTTACTCGCAGTGCATTGAATATTCAGAGTTTACTCTAGTAAAAATAGTGATACCTAATAATAATAATAATAATAATAATAATATTGTTCAAGTAAAAGTAGAAAGTATGTTCCAGTAATTCATGTTTTCTTTTTTTCATTGCTAACTTTTGGTTTTGAAGATATAATTAATTTACACAGACCTACAGACTCTTCTCCTCTTTACTTTCCCTCTCTAGAAATTAAAAGTGGTAATTCTGGCTAAACTCATTAAAAACCGGATAATCTGCGTCTTTTTATCAGTTTTGCATCTGTGTTTCGGTGATGGTTACGTTTTATTTCTTCAGGTGATTTTAGGATTTTATATCTGCTATTTAAAGCTGTAAACTGATTACTGAGAAATTTAGAAAATGGCAGTTAATGTCAATAAATTAGACCATAAACATTAAACCAATATTTAGTAGTAAGAGATTTTATGAATCTATTGTTCTGTCTTATTTAGTTTATGCTAAATGGTAACTGCACATAAAAGTGTCCAAAATCATTGTCTTAAAACATAATAACAACAACAAGATATTGAATGAGCAGTGTAGGAACTTTGGAATGTCGTAAAGATGCCATGAATAGTTATGTAGACCCAAATGCAGAAAGCAGCAGGCAGAAAAAGTGACTTTATATAAACAAACAAAAATCTTATATAGGTAGGAAACTAGCAACAACAACAACACAAAAATACCAGAGACACAAAGACGAAAACAGTAGAAACCAAAGAACAAGTGATGCAGAGGGAGAAGGGAGGATCTGACAAAGAACTAACAGATAACTGAGGTTTATAAGCTGGGAAGGTGATTACTGGACCAAAAAACAAGTGAGTCAGATTAACTGACAAACATCTATAAGTGAGCTACTGAGCAATAATAGCTTAAAACAAGTACATGCAAAAAAAATATATTAGAGCAATCAGGGAACTTAAACAAAAGGAAAACTAACAAACTAAGCCTATAAACCACACAAGGTAAACATTGATAGAAACGACATCACTAAATAAAATTAATCAATAGTGACACAAAACTCGAAACTGGTTCTGACAAAGGGAGCCCTGACGACCAATTCTTAAAGTTTCTAAAAGAAATCACATGAATGTTTGTCATAAGTTTAGGCTCTGCTAAGAAATCAACATGAGCATTAAAAATGTTTTACCTATGTCAATTACCACAATTTCCTGACTATAGAGCGCACCCGATTATAAGCCGCACCCAGTACATTTTAAAGGAAAACCCATTTTTGTACACACATAAGCCGCACCTGTCTATAAGCCGCATGTGCCTACACACAGACTGTACACAGAAAGAGTTTTCAAAGTTTTAATAATATACCTTAGCTTTTCTTTCCAAACAGAGCCTGTGACGCAGCAGTAACACAGCAGCAACACAGTAGCACAGCATTAACAGGGCTGGTTAAAAAAACATACCGGTAAAAGTCACTGAGAGCCGTCTTCATCTTCCTCTTGTGCACTGAGACGTGTTAAACACGTCTCAGTGTTTAACGCTGAGACATATATTCTTCCTATATGTGTTGAGGAAGAATATATGCATCTTCCTCGACACATATATTCCCCCTGTCTCACTCTTACCTTTTCTGCTCTAGCGCCCCTGGCGGCCGTTAGAAAAAAATGCATAAATAAGCCACATTATTGTATAAGCCGCAGGGTTGAAAGCGTGTGACAAAAGCCGCGGCTTATAGTCCGGAAAATACAAATTCAGTTTTTGACTTATTTAGCCATTTTGTTGGCATTTGTTTTTAATGCTTTCTTGCAAGACATAAAGAAAGGAAATATGTTTCAGCTGTACTTTATTTGTTACACAATAAGTAAGAAGTTTATCTGAATGTTGTTTTTATAAGAGACACGTCCAGCTCATTTTGTGTGATTATGAAATAACATAATGCGCCAGGAGGTCTGCTGTACTAGAAAGCAGTCTGTATGGTTTCTCTGACTGTTTGCTGACAACAAAGAAACGCCTAAAAACAGCAGTTGTACTCAACAGAAACCTGTTTCTGGTTTCCTTTAATGACCCAGCGGCTAAAAGGCATAACTTACATACTTACAAAGTTTCCTGGGTGTTGCTTATCTAAATACACATAGTAAAAAAGAAGAAAAATACATGTTATTCCTGAAGCCTTTAAAATTTTCTAATATGTTTTAGACAGACATGTATTTTTCTACGTCTTTAAAGTTAAAACCTCAGTAAACTTTTTTTCCCCTGAACTCAGTGAGTAAAAGACCACCACCTGCTGCCAAGATTTAAGCTTTATAGAGGCAACATGCATCACGTTTTGAAGACGCTAACTTTTTGTCATTTGTGGTGAGTTTGATCATATTTCTATGACATCCATTGACTACTTTTATTATTTTTTTCTAGGTTTAGATCTACAAACAACCATCAAAAATATGGTAAGAAAATACAATGATGCAACAGTGCTTGTTTACTTTTTCACTTGTGGATAATGATGGACACTAATTAAATAATATCTTGTGTGCAGGCAACACATCTAAGGGGGCGGAGCCTCTCTGAGGCCTTGACCCTGGAGGAGCTGGAAAACGGGGCGCTGGTCATTTCCAGCGCTACTGATTCCTCCCACAACCTGAAGGAAGGTGTGAGCTCTCACCACTTCTTGTCCTCATTTCAAAAGTCAGATTGTTGTCATAAGATTGACAATTAAAAACATGCTGAGTGTAATAGCTGAGGAAATTATTTTCCCCTGTACTAAAACCCAACTTTTCTTTTTTTGGCTATTTCTGGAGTTATCTGATGAGTATTGCTTTAATTATGATGTATGATTGTGACATTTGCCCCTCATATTTAAAAAATATTCATTTGGACCCAGCACTGTTTGTAAAGAATCCATTCCACTTGATTGATAGAAGAATGCTCATACTGCGGGTTTTCCTGGTTACCCACAACAACTCACCGCACCGTAAATGTAAAAATCACCATAAATGTAAAAATCACCTGAATAACTATTTTCAGGAGCTTAGAAATAATAAGAAGGTATTTTATTTAGTTTTTCCCAGCAAAATATTTGTATTCCCCTCCAAAAAAGAAAAGGCTATTAAACCAGGGCACTTTAAATAAAACAGTGCCACTTATTTATAAAACAAACAACAGTTTATAAAACAAACAACAGTTTATAAAACAAACAACAGTAATGTCCATTTCCACGTAACCCATCCCTGCTGAAGATAATAAAAACATAAATCAGCTGTCTTCTGGTCTTATATGCAGTTCTGGTTTCTACATGTGCAAAAAGTCATCAGTGAAACAGAAACTAACGGCTAACTACCGGTAATAAAGCGTAATTACAATAACTCGCCACAAGAGGGCTTGAAATGGCAACCATTGGACACAAAAGGGTACATTAAAAGTTACATTTACGGTCAAAATAGCAGCGAAGTGTCACAGTAACAATTGAGAATATATCCTGAACAATATCCCGTCATGTTTAAAACAAAAGAGGAAATATGTACAAAACACCAGCACCGTTTCGAAATATAACTTACCCTCACAAAGCTTAATAGTGACGATGTGAGGGAGCGGAAGTCACGTAGGTACAAGTTGACAAGCGCACACAATATCGGACCTTCAAAATAAAAGCTCAAAAGAAAAAAAAATCACACATTTGAAATGATTAATTCAATAAATAGTAGCGTAAACTGTTTATTAAACAGTGCATTTTTAACTCTTACCTGTGCTCTGCCAAGAAGTAAATGTGATTTATGTCATGAGGTTTTCCAATCTCCTGGTTTATCTGTGCTAGTGGTTTAGTTGAAGTAGCTTGAAAGCTAATGCTAATGCAGCATATATAACCATGTTGATACCCACCATGTTTCAGTGACACATCATGTGCTACAACATAATATATCGCCCTCAACAGGGTTAAATTTGTTATTCCACACCTAACTAGTGGATTCATTCTTATTGTTGACTATTGCTAACCTGTCAGCTAATGTTACCTAACTGGCCAGAGCAGAGCTTTGGTGAAAAAGCTCAAAGGACATCAGTAGAGTTTAAACTATTTATTTGCTTCAACGCATCACAGGTGGAGAACAATGGCCCTAGCCAATGTGTCCACCCCTCCACATTGAACAAATGAGTCAATATTTACGCAAATATCTGTTTTCTTTCTTAGGGGATGAAATTTTGGGCGCAACGATAAATTTTAATCGGCTGTCAAAAGAGGAGGTGATAAATGTGCTGAAACTGATGGAGCCATTTGATGACAAGGTCAAAGTTCTTACCAGAAGCTGCCTGAGCAAGAGTGTCGACAATTTGGACCAGTGTGCCAGAAATCCAGAGACAGTACGTTGAACTTGATAGCTTAAAATCGATGCCTTGGACATTACATTCTAATCAGCTAGTTTTGCCTTCAATTTCTAGATGCTGATGGATTCCTATACTAAACTCTACAATGCCAAAATAAAGAGGTTTGTGAAAGATGACTCATCTGCTGCTGGGAAAGCCGCCTCATCTAAGGTCAACCTAAAGCGTGACATGGAGCTGCCTCGCCTTGGAGTTGACTTTGGACTTCTAAAATCCACATCGTTGAGTGCAGATGCTGATGCAGATTCTCAGTTTGAGGTCAGAGATCTGATGGATGGCTCCAATCTGAACCTTCCACCACTTGGCGGCAGTTTGAATGGACCTACTGCTGGTAACACCCTAGTGCCAAGATCAAGACTTGATGCTAGAAATCCACAGTCTCATCTTGGAGATTACCATCTCTCTGGGACGTTACCAGATGATTTAAATGGCATGACTGCAGCTGGTGGTCTGAAAATGCCAAATCTTGAAAAAGTTCAGGTTACAAGATTGGCCCCAAAAGTTTCAGATGCGTTCCTTCCAGATCATGATATAGAGGTTATGGGACCAGATGGAATGTCAACAGTTCCCAAAGGTAAACTCAGTCTGAAGCATGCCAAAAGACTGAAAACCCCAGATCTAAATTTAGATGATCCATCTGGTCTCGTGGAATCACCAAAACTTAGGTTGTCTGGGACACTACCACAAATGGACCTAGGAAATGTCAATGTGGATACTCCATGTGAGTCAGTCCAATTGCCTAATATGGAGTCCCCGGGTGAAAGTCTGGGTGCTGATAAAACAATTGATTTTAGTGTTAAATCACCTAAGATAAAAAGTGGCATGTCTGCATCGGATGCTCATTTATCCAAGGTCAACTTGAAGGGAATAAATTTGGCCACTGATGCTCCTTCTGCTAGTGTCAAAAGTCCAACTGGAAAATACAAGGCTCCTAAATTTACGATGCCCAAATTTGATTTGCCACATATTCAAGTCCCAGATTTAGATATGGGTATTTCAGGTCCATCTGGGAAATTTAAAAAGTCCAACCTAAACATCACTGACTTGAGCCTTTCAGGTCCAAACATAGGTGGTCCGAACTTGGACCTGGAATCACCTGATCTGGATGTCTATGCACCTAATGTCAGAGGTGACTTTAAAACCCCCAAACTAGACCTCAGTGGCCCAAAGACTGACTTAGACATGCCCTCAGGCACCATAAAAATGCCTGAAATTGAAGGTCCTGATTGGGATGTTAAAGGTCCATCAGGAAAACTCAAGATGCCAAAAATGGACCTTTCAGGTACATTACCAAAAGGACCAAATTTAGACTTAAATGCAGATCTCAAGTCACCAGATTGGAG
>CAEGAG010125328.1:0-29462 GCA_903067065.1 Brachyrhaphis terrabensis | reverse complement strand
TATATATATATATATATATATATATATATATATACTGTATATATATATATCTTTAAATTTTCTCTCTAAATTATGTCAATAAAGCTATTCAGAAAAGCTTGCCTTGTCTTGAGTATTTCACCTCTTATTAATCTTAAAAAAGCGGTTGCGGCTGATACTGCACCTCTGACAGCCCCTCACACTGAACGTGAGCCTGAATCCACTCCAGCCGATCAGAGTTCTCCTTCTCTCTGACGCCTTCATTCACCTGAGAACAAAGAACAACACACACTCAACTCGTCATACACATACAAGCACATTTTCTATCAAGATTAACTTCTCTTACAATCATGTTTTAGTTAAAAAATAAATAAATAAATAAATAAAAACATTGAAAGCATGAAACACAGTTAAATCACAATTGTTCTAAGTAGTTTTTTTAAGAGCAGATAACCAATTTGATACATTTACAGTATAATTTTAAAGTACACGTTTCTTACTTTTGTGATTTAAAAGATGGTTAAATCATCAAGATGTTGATGTAACTTTCAATATCTTGATGAAGTTACATCAATGCACTTAAACTCTCATGAATAAAACACTAATTATGTGTAGAAAAGTGAGACTTTTAGATGCTGTCATTCACTGCTGCACTATTTTACACAAACTCCACACAACTTGATCATTTAAGTATGTTAGTGACACAGACGTTGGGACAAATAAGGGTCTGTAACAGTAACAATGCTGGTCAGAACCTTAATATGGCTAGAATTGGATTTTTTTAAATGCTTTTAAATCTCTGGTTAGGTTGCTGGTCTCTATTTCACTGTGTAAATCACTCACTATATTCAGGCTAATGATTTTTACTTTTTTCTTGATTAGCCACCTTATTAATCATTGATATTGCATATTCTGTATTTAATGTCACATTTTGGCAACTTTTGTCTGCCTTGTGTTTACTTTCCAGACACTTTTATCTTTTACACATATAAAACTATTGCAAACTACAACTTGGTCATAATACAAAAGCATATACATCCAAAAATAAGCGATAGAGCCAATCATAACTGATTTTCCGGTCCGCTACAGGCGGCTGCCTCAGTGTGTTTCCAGTTTTCACCTGTGAGCAGAGCTCCTCTGCTTTCTCCAGCGCTGCTTTCAGATGGCTGTGGTCTGGATGAGACTCTGGAGTGTTTTCTAAGATCTGCAATCAGAAACAGTTCAAAACAATTCAGACTCGGATTAGAAGGCAGAAACAAAATGTTCTTGCAAATCCGGAATTTTCATGAGAATTTTATGTGATCCAATGGTACAAACATTTTTGATGATGAGAGGGTAGCGTGTGACTCTCTGCATCGGCTTGAGTAGAAAACTGGACAGAGGCATCCCTTTGCACCTGGGATCCATGGCTAACCTCTGATGGAAACACAAAACATTAAAATTAATTGTTTTAGTTGCAGTTTCCCCCACAAAAATGTTTTTAATACAATTTTGAAGACTTTATTTCATGTTTAAAGGGGCAGTGCTGTGTGGTTTCCAGGCTTACAGTGACTTTTTATAGGACAATCAAGTAACTATATTAACTTCAGTTGTTAAAAATTGCTATGTATATCAAATATGACTTAAAAGAAATTCTTTTTTTAAAGGTTTTATTGGCTCTAGTGGCCTTTATTTGATAGTTAATTGACAAGAAAGTTGGTAATGAGAGAAGGGGAAAGACATGCAGCAAAGGTCGCCAGGCTGGGAATCGAACCTGCAACCGCTGCATCGAGGACTGAGGCCTCCATACATGGGTTGTGCTAAACCCCTGCGCCACCACAGCACACCCCGACTTAAAAGAAATTTTACTATGTAATCTAATGCCTTGAAATCTTTCTGATTTCAGGAAGTGATCAGAGTTCTAACCTTGAGGAAGTCTTTGATCTCAGGATTGTCGTCTGTCTTCTGTTGAATCAGCGTGGCCCCGTTCAGCTGACATGAACAGAACCTGCAAAAAAACAAGATGGCTGCTCCACTACAAAAGGCAGGAGAAAAACTCCTACAGACGGAAAGCGATCCACTTCCTAACCTGATGTACGGCTGCATGTGAGGCAGCTGGTTGGTCAGGATGTCGCCGATCATCTTCACAGGCATCCGATCACCTGACATCTTCTTCCTCACCCTAAGAGCCCTGCAAGGAAACCCCAAGTCAGCGCATCTGTAGAAACTACAAGAGGTGTTTATCTAAACTTTTGTTTCATTGCATTTATTATAATTGTTTTTTTCTCACTTGAGAAGTTTGATGTTGCACATGATGAGCTCCTTCCAGTTCACAAAGATCATGGCCACTTCCTTCTCTGTCAGCAGCTCACACTCCAGCAGAGGCTTATGGAAGATCTACACCAACAGAGAAGAAGTGACATTTAGTGCAAGGCAGATTTCAAAAAGAGCAAACAGCGGTTTTATGGAGTTTGATATCAATTTATAGCAAATGTCTGAACACTGCTTCATGCTGAATATCAAATGTTTGCAGTGTTTCTCAAAATTCTAACTTTCTAATATTACAGTAAATTGGAGCATCTCTAACAGCTGTCCAAATGAAAATTTTTGAGCTCATTTTAATTAATCATGTAATGAATTTATTTATTGCTTACTGAGCTAGGCTTTCAGTTTGCTACGGTTGAAGACGATGTTTTCTCAAACTGCTTACGGCTGTTGTAAATAAATATTTCTGGGCAGAATTCAGTGTGATGTTTAACAAAATGAATTATAAGATCAGATATTTTGCTCATGCAAGAATTTTAATTCTTCTAACTTGCAGCAATTTTAACCTGATAATGTGAGTGAAAATAACAGAACTGTGTTCTTGCTCAACATCTAAGCAGTTTTCTTGCATAATGTGAAATAATTATTTGGTTTAAATTGCAGTATTAAGTTATAGCAACCCACCGTTGAAGATGGATGAGCTGTTAGTACTCATCTCTTGTTAAATTAACTTGATGAACTTTAATCTCTGAGTTAAAACAAAAACTATTTTATAGTTGCCTACTTGAATCTTCAAGGCCGTAGGTGAACATTATTTTTCAAGTTAAAGAGTATGAGCATTATACAATGTACTGCATAAAAGTGAAGTAGAAGGAAAATCATACTTCTACATTTATATTCACCCCCTCAACTCTTATTCCCCTAAATAAAATCTGGAGAAACAGATTTGGAAATCACCTAATTAAACAAATTCCATTTGTGTAATTTAATCTTTTTTAGCCGACGCAAAATGTATGGTAAAAAAAAAGACACTTGAACACTTTTCATCATAATGTTGAAAATGTTCCAAAATTACATAAAAAAAAAAAAAATCGTCTTATTCTTGATTTATCACCTAAAATAGAGCAACACACTGTCAACAGCATTGGAGGTAAAACGAGGCATTTTCAGAGCCAAATTTCTTAAATGTGAAAAAACATTGGAGACAATATCAGAACTGTCCCAAATGAAAAGAAAAACTTAATAGTGAGCTGATCTTGTTAATAGCAGAAAAAACACAGTGTTGTTGCAGGTGACCTGTATGTATGGCCTGATGAACCCTCATGCCGCTGTGGTTACCTCGGTGACGAGCTGCAGATCGTTGACGTAGTTCTCCTCTGTGACGATCAGCTCGTGGATGTAGCCCTGTCTCTTCCTCTCCATCGGACTCAGCATGTCCAGCAGGTGGAGGTCAGCGCACCCTGAAAGTCAAATGTCACAGAAAAAAAAAAGAACAACACACCACCGTCACCCTGGCTTTTCTCAGCAGGAACAGCGCTACATACACTAAGCACAGAAGAAAAGGAAACCATTTTAGGTCATACATACCTGAGGTCAACATACAGATACTGGAGTGGCATCTCAGTCAAATGTGACACTGTCAATATGAAGCTCTGTTCACTATGTTTACTACAATGGAGTTTTGTTCTGCGATAAGGACAGTCTGCACTGATGTGTGTAGGATGGTGGACGACTTATTGTTGAAGGGAGCTGCTGCGATTCAGCCAGATAAGAAGGCACAGAATGTTCCTTGCTTCAGACAACAGGTTGAACTAATGATAAAACTACATGGACACAAACAGCTTTTACACAAAAAAGAAAGATGTTTTTGTTTAGACCATCTCCTTAGAAACAGCTGGTGCAACCTTTTCAATAAAACCTTATTGCTGAGATGGAAATTTGAATATTATTAGCTGGGAACTATGTTTGTTAGAAACCAAAAGCAAAAAGTCAGAAATGGTTCGTAATTGTTTATTTATTTATCACAAGTCATATCACTATTGCAAAATTCACAGATATTATGACATGGATGTTTTCCTAATATTGTGCAGTTCTAGTTAAGAGTTTTAAGGTTATTGTCAAAACAACAGAGGAAACATGACAAAAGGAATTGGATTTAATTAGTTTTATTTGTTATAATGCTAATAATGATTTTTCCATTGACTTTACTGAGAAGGGTTCAAACCATTTTGACATGCTAATTTTGGAAAAATATTTGCTTTGCTTTATGATCTTATCTTTAAGAACATGCATATTTGCAGAAGGGATTGCTAATATGCAATCTGCTCTGTTTCCTCAGGTTTTTGCACTATGAACTGAACTTTACATTAATGTTTGATAAATAAGATGAAAGTGGATTATGTGTAGAACAGCTGAAATGACGAATCATGATTTATCGATTACTGAAGTAATTGTCAACTAATTTAGTGATGAATTCATTTTTATTCGATTAATAGTCGGAATAGTTGATAGAATAATCAATTATTAAAATAATTGTTAGTTGCAGCCCAAATGTGTATGACTGAACTAAATACTTTTTACAGAGACGCCATCTGTTGTGAACTAGCTCTGTAGGAATAAAGCTGACTACAAACCCAGTTATACACAGTTAAAAACAAACTTGTTGGTTCAACAAAGACTACTTGAAATTTACTTTTGCCAGAGGTATGAATAGTTTTAGGTTTCACTGTATACAAAATGAACTAAAGTTCCTGGTTTAGCTTTGGTTTGGTTTCCGATTCTAAGCAAAGGGATTGAATAGTTTTGGAATCCACCGTAGAGACAAGCAGTATTGCTTATTTTATTATTCAGTTCTCAATATGAGAAGTATCTTGTTGAATATTTTGAATGAATACTTTGTTGAGTTTTAAGAATTTAGGTCAATTTATTACACTTAATGGCTATTTTAAAAAGCTTTTTTAAAAACAGATGTGTAATAATGTGAATAACAAGGCCAGTTGTCTGCAGTCCATCTTACAGTATTTAATCATCAGAACAAGCAGGCTTCACTGTTTCATGAAGACCTCCACTCATAAAAACAATTCAATAAACACCATCACTCTGTACACTTTGTTCACTCATTCAAGTCTTCTGTTTCCACCCCTTTTATTGGTTTCCATAAAAACTGCTCATTTATGCACTATTTTTCGATCACTCACACATTCATTCGTACATGCACTCGATGCCACCTTTCCGATTACATTTGGCTTTCTTTAACCATCAGTTTAGCTATACTTATCCACCTAAAGGATATTGCATTACAGTTTATTAATTATGAATAAAAAAGATCTTATTTATTTATTTATGCTTTTTAACTAAGCAGACTAAACCAGAGTCACGCTGTAACTCAGAGCTTGGCTAAGGTTTTTCTTCCAATAAAACCACTTTGACACATCATAAAAGTTTATTCTACGAATAAAGAATTGCGCATGTAAATTCAAACCTTTTTGACCTGTATTATTTTAAATTTTAGAATGATTTAGATAAATTGCGATGGAGACAAAAGTAACTGCAGAGGTTGGGACACAACTGATTTTAGCCATCATATCCTCAACCAAACCGGTGTGGAGGGGCGTGGCATATGGCGTGGCTCTGGTTTAGTTGGCTCCTTTCTCTAAACTCATGAGCTCTGTCTGTCAAGCATTAATCATCGGTAACCAACTGGTAAAAAAAAAAAAGAAAAAATGGTGAATGTAAATTAGACAAGTTCCCAAAACAAACAAGTCCAGTTTGCTAAAACCCCCAATGACCTTAACTCATCGACCAATCAGAGAGCTTGACTTTCAATACTGACTCAATGAAGAACCAATGAGATTCAAGAAGGCTCATAATGCTAATAGATTATTGCTTCCTGTATAAAAATGTATTTCTATAATCATTTCATTCATTTGTGTTTCTGAGGGTAAACATTAAAATCACAATACTGTCATATGAATAAACAACAACAAATAACCCTAATACAAACAAGATATGGCAGTCCCTCTAACACTAGTCTGTTGCTATGTAAAAACAAAACAAAAAAAAGGTTCATGTCTCGACTGTAACGGGTAATACACTGTAAATAATCTGTCTCAAGTAAAAGCGAGGCAGTGCTGACTCCCTGTGCATTGGCTGATTCGGTAAAATAACACTAAAATGTGATGTTTTCAGGATGGAATGAGGTGTGGGAAAAATGATCCACTTGGAACAAACTGATTTCATTGTGGAGATGCACCGAGAAATCTGCCCGCGAATGGAACTGAATAGAACTGAATGGAACTGAATAGAACTGAATGGAACTGAATAGAACTGAATGGAACTGAATGGAATTAGCTGATATTCAGCTGGTCAAGTGCCTAGTCGGTCAACTGGTTACAAACTCAAAACTCCAATTTTTATATAGACAATTAGTGAATGGCTCTTCTAAATGCAATCAGGTTGTCATTAACAACTTCCACAGCCTTTGGTGTGGAAGTTGTTAATGAGAGAAGATGACTACGTTTCAGTTCTTGTGAAATGTTTTAAAGTGAAATCAGGAAACTTCTTTTAATTACAGGAAATCGCGACTTTGAGGTTTTGATTATGTCACTCTTTCACTTGTTGGTATTTGTTTGTTTGTTTGTTTTATACCATCTTTTTTCAGATACAAAAAAGTGCAATCTGACTCAGGAAGTCAAGTCACTCCTGGCTTTGGGATGTTTTATCAAACTGGTAAAAAAACCAAAAAACATATGGTTCATGCAAGATACTAGATTTCTCAGGAAATTTTAGAGCTAATTTCAACCATGCTAATAAGAAAGTAAAACCCCGTTTTACAACTACTGGTCTCCCTCACATAACATGACGTTGCATTTGCCACTTGTACCATAAGTACTGATCGCTCATGTCAGCAAAGCCAGATAAATATAGCTCTTAAAGAGGAATTGGAAAAGTCTACAATCAGTAGAAAGTCAGTTATAGGAAATTGACCACAAATCTCTGATTGGTGCATCTCTACTGGAAAAAAGTTTGTTTTTTTCAGGCTTGTGTGTCATTGATGTTTTAGTAATACTGTTTCTTTAAAATCTTAGAGAGGTGAAATGATTGTGCATGGCTAAATGATGTTTGCATACGATGCAAAAGGAGCTCAAAGTTGAAAAAACGTGTTTTACCAAGCATAAAACAGCACCTGCTTGGTAAGGAACAATAGTACAAAGCAGTTTGGCTTTTTTTTTTTTTTTGCTTTTTTGTTTATAAAATGGGGTTAACACTTTTTTCACTAAGTGAAAAATAAAAGTGAAAAACAGAATAAATATAACTGTGACACTATGTGTGTGTGTTAATATTAAAATTAATATTAATATTAAGTCAGATGTGCTACTTGGTTTAACCAGGGCAAGAGGAACAATGTTTACTCCTCCAACAAACAAAATCCTAGAAATAAGATGAATTCCTATGTGCAAACGCAATAACTTGGGTAAGAATCTTAAAAAGTCAGATGACTTCTTTCACTGGAATGATCTGGACATCTGAAAGCAGCCGCTGCACAACCACTGCACCCCTAAAAGGTTTAGTACCAAATCCACCTGCATGTCATCACTGTGTCCTTATCTTGGTCAAGCTCATTATTGCGTGAATGTCTCCCATCGACATAGCAACAGACAAAACAATAATAATGTAAACAAAACATCAAACATTAATGGATCGTTTGAAGTTAATACACAGTCAGAATGGTAAGGTTCTACACGTTAAAACATATCTGCTGTGAGTTGTGTGTGGCTGTGTTCTGTGTATCAAGTTGTTTTGTGTAATTTAGTTGCAGAGAAACTTCAGCTCCACTCCAGCTGCTCGTCCACTTTCCCGCCAGAAGGCAAGCAGCTCTGCAGCGTAAGATTTAAGGGGATAGTTCAGCAATTTCTAAGACAGGCAAGAATTTAATCTTTTATTTGCAATAAATAACTCGTCCTAATTTAGTACAAATCCAGATTAGTTGATTTTGGAAGCCTACAGCTAGTCCGAGAGGGGTTAAGACCAAAGCAATGAGCTTTTATGCCAGTCATTTTTGATTTGGATGGTTGCTCACACAGAGCCAAGTGATTATTTACACACAAAAAAAGAAGGTAGGAGGGAGTGCACCACCAATGATCTTCCCGTGGAAACACAAACCGTAACCTGCGGAAATATGTGCAACACGTTTAAATAAACATGATTTTTAAGATGAATTACTTTTACATTAAGCATGGAATGTTTTCCATTTTCAGAGCATGTTCCAAGCATGCTCCTGCCGTCTCCGTTTCTTGTATAATCGGTTTGTGCGTAAATAAATAATCAATGCAAACAACATATAAAGGCTCACAAAATGAACCAGTTTTCATCTTCCAGGACCAACAACCTAATTCATACTAAACGAAGACTGATCTATTGGAGGGAAGACATTACCCGTCTATAGTGTTTTAACAGAATTGGAATTCTCAACTATCCCTTTAACCGTCTGCTGCCATCAGTACTTCTCTTCTCCCTTTGAGCAGGGTGGGGAGGGGGAAGAAGAAAGAGGCAAGAGAAGAGGAAGGGAATCTTTGGCATTGAGGAGAGGAGACAGTTTAACTCTGAGACTTGTCCTCCAGCAGATAGTGGGTCTTTCTGTGAAGCTGTGGGAGGGGTAAGGGGGATGGGTTAGTGAGGGAGGGGAGCCAGCACCTTTGACTGATATGTGACTAAAGCGATGGAATCAGAGTCAAAACAAAACAAACAAAAAAAAAAAAAAAGAAGATAGGAATGAATTGAGTGAATGACTAAATCTCCCATAAAGCCACAAAATGACCCACTATCCACTTCACCCTGCTGGCACAAGGCTCTGTGTGTGTAAGCGTGTGTGGGGGTGTGTGTGTGGGTGTGAGAGGGGGTGTGTGTGTATACAGTAACTGTGATCCAGTAAAGACCTGTTCATTAGTCCAATCTTAAAAAGGGGAGGAGCTCAACAAGTTCCCCTCCTCTTCTCCCTTCATTCCCAATCGAAACCTCTAGCCAGATGAACCAGAAAGAGATGAAAAGCAAGAAAGGAAGAGGAGGAGCAGGAGGAGTGCTAACTACTGATCTCCCTTCCTGGCGAAGCGTGCCGTTTGGAGAGTTTGGCCAAGTCCGGTCAGAACCATGCATAGACAAAGAGTTCAGGGTGTGTTCGTTTTTTAACGTTACAGTCTGTCTGTGTGTCTGCCTGTCTCTGGCTTCTACAGGTGGAGAGGCGCCATGTCCGGGTCATGTGACCGCTTGCTGCTGTCCCATTGGTAGAGTGGCCTAGTGGGCGTGGCCTAGTGGGTCTCTTTGAGGGCTTTGAGGAGAGGGGGGTTCTGGGTAATGATATGATCCTAGAGAGAGGACGACAACAACAACATCAACAAAAAAAACAACTAAACAAACAAAAAAACAAAACAAACAACAACAAGAAACAACAACAAGAACAACGTCTGGTTGGGTGCTAGGTGGGTGGAGCGTGCAGCAAGACAGAGAGAGTGTGGAGGTGCGCCGAGACATAGGACAAGACCAGAGCATCTAAAGCGACAGCAACACACAGCTCACACATGATTTATGGTTTTATTCTTTTTTGTAAAATTCAATAAGTGATTTTCACGTCGCAGAGCAGCTGCATTTGTACTGATTACACTCCGGTGGACTCTATTCAGTCATTAGCAGTCATCAGGGAACTTATGAAGGCCTTAGGTTGCACTTAGAGAAAAGGGGGCTGAATACTTTTGCACTAGGGCAATAACAATTCCTCAAATGATTCGAGTAGTTTGATTAAAATTCCTTGAGGAAAATTATCTGGCTCGAAGCTTTGATAAATAATTTTTTACTGTTTAGCACACCATATTCCAGCCGAGTGATTATTTGACTTTCGCAATGTTCTCACTTCCGCTCACTTTGTTGATGAATGCTAAGTGCTAGCAGCGTAGCGTCCAATTTTCAAGTTCGATTCGGGGTATCTGGGGAAATTTTATTGAAGCCTTAAAATGACTGGCATCATGGAATATGACAGCCTTTTTATTTTTACAAGTGCAGCAAAAAAACTGAACACAGCAGGCGGCTGTGCTGTGGCTGATGCCTAGCATAAGTGTAGCTTTACGGGCAAACCAGAAAATGAATTTCCTACCATCCCGGTCTCAATAAATGTGTTTGGGAGCGTACAGTGACGGTACACAGCTGGTAGATGTTTCTGAGTGTGACGAAAGAGCCAAATCCAGTCGCGCACAAGGACACAAAAGCCATAAATGTCTTGGCAAAGTGAGTATTCATCTGCTAACTTGACTGAAGATGAATACATGAGCGCCGATAGTCGAGAGGTTAATGCTCCCGGCTGGCGACCCGGGTATATAATTATTATAAACTAAAAACTGGAATATAGACATTTTTATAAGTGTCTGCGAGACTGCTGCTTTACTATTAAATCCAATATGATTTCAGATTTTCGTATAATTTAGCTATTGTTATTACAGGTTAATTTTCTAAAGTACAGAAAAGTAATTGTTAAGGATGCACAAATATGAAAATTTGGGCCATTATTGATATCTAGTATCAATGCCACTGTTATGGCAATACTTATCAATATTTTTTTTCAGCAATTTTTTAAATTCAATTACTCCACTAAATTGTCAGAATAATCAATAAATTACTCAATTACTAAAATAATCATTCACAACAAACCTAGTTTGCCCACCACACTTTTCAGTTTATTTGCACAAACTGTTTGGAATAATGTAAAAAGTCATTGAGTTAGAAACAGTGGGGTGACTATTGTTAACCGCACAAGTCCAGACGTGACCTGGTGGACGGGTCTCCCTTACAGCAGAGCAAAAGCAGACAATCAGTGGATGGTTTTCTGACCTTTTCAGAGGTAGATAAGATCAGTTTCAAATATACTGGCAGATTGCTGAATCCAAAAGTTAAGAAAATGTGGTTCTGATTTATTGGTGCACCAACAAATCAGATTAGACGAATCCTTTCGATTGTGATAGTACACAAATATATTTGTTGGCACCCCCCGATAAAAAAAACCCAGACAAAAATTACAAATACATTCATTAATTTTGGGTGAGGTATTGTCTTCTAAAACATGTTTAAAATATATGTACTATATACTGCTTAGAGATGTCCAAATCAGTGGATGAAGTTAACTTTTAACTTTGTTGTGGTGGTTCAGAAAACTCCTAATGAACCAAAACCTGTCACTACAAACCAGGTGAAGATGTTGAGTCAGATGAGTGTGAGGGTGGGAGAACCAAATATAAATACAGCAAGAAGATGATGTGTTCAGAGTGTGTATAAAATGCAGAAAATTTTGTCATATCAGTTTGTCAGTACTATTTCTTCCCAAATTATCTGAACAGGAACTGAACAAATTTGAAAATACATCTTCAAAGTTGCATGGAGCTTTATGCTTTACGAAGAAGAAGCATCTTCATCGTTTATTAGTCTGTTTATGCGACCAAGGAACACATCTATTATAATGCAGTGTCATTATAGGGGTGTTATTGAAGAGGGTGGAGAACCTTTATATGAAGTGTGGGCGAGTGACAGGAGGAGAGGTCCACCTAACATTTTTTTATTTTTTTCACATTCAGTCACTAGTGGCCATTATGAGACAGTAATTCCATAAGAGAGGAGAATGAAAGAGGGGTGAAACATGGGGTAATGGTCGCACAGTGGTTTTTTCAGGGTATTTGCAAGTCAGCAAGTCTAATTGAATACATTTTAAGGCATTTTTAATGTCCCCTTGAGTGACATTTAAAACCAAAAAAAGTAAATAAAATAAAAACATAGAGAATGGCTGGCAGATTCTGTTTTATTACAATTGAGCCTAGCAACAACAGTGACATTTCTGGGGTTTGTCTGTGGCTCTTGGCAGCAGCTTTCTGTTTCTCACACTGTGAGAAACACATATGCAGCTGAAAAGTTTTTATTATATGGGTTTGCAGCAGAAGTGAGCCAGTGTCTAAAACAAACTTCGTTCAGCTAACTGGCAATAACTTTGCACTTACCCATGATAGACAAAAAATGGTAGCTAGCTAGCTATCAAGCATCAATTAGCAGTTAGTTAGTGGTAGCCTGAACCACCTCGTGTCAGAGAATCCAACGAAAGATGTTTGCATGTGACTGAAACTGTTGCATGACAGAAAAGTCCCGCCACAAAAAAATATAAAAAATTGATATATGAGATTAAACAGTCCTGCCACAACAAAATTTAAGACCTCTGACTAATACATTTAAGGCTAACATACATTTGTTAATGCTTTTAAGACATATTAAGGCCATAGTTTTTAATTTACATAATTTGTATATGTATGAATTCAATGCATGTGTCATCGGATGATTAGACATGTCACAAATCAGTTTGTGATTGAGGACAATAAAGTTACCGTTGAAGTGGGAAAACGAACCAGAGTTTGTAGTAAACACATTGAACAACTCGGTTGGGTATAGTGAGGGATCTGTGATGCTTGTCAACATGGGATTTTCTTTTTGCTCCCAACTGAATGAATTAAAGTCCTCTGAATTACTCAATATGAGAAACGATTCATTTATTTTTCTACAAATTCCACAGAGGGTGCCAACAAATTTGCATTTGCCAGTCTCTGTGTTTAGCTTTTTTTCTTTCCTTTTTACTGTATTGCGATGTTTCTGCTGCGCTGTAGAAACTTTTACGTTTATGGAGGATCATGCTGAAGGAAAACATGCAGAGAGGAAAAAAGAGGTGCTTATGCACTGATGCATGCAAATTAACAAACATCTACATGCAAATACACAGCACACAAACACACACAGACACCACCCAGAGGTGGTGCATGATGGGGAGATTATCAAAGAGGCCCAAAGGAGTGTGAAGGTGAAAGGTGAAACCAGCCCGGGGTCAAAAAGACTGACAGAGAGGGACAGCATCTCCACACCTGGCTCTGGGTGTGTGTGTGTGTATGTGTCTGAGTGTGTCAGTGTGTTTGTGTTACACGGAATAGATTCCGACAAAACGTTAGTCTGTTCATCTTAGCGCACACTGCCGGTGGAATCCAAGCTACATGTGGGGTCGTGTGCACGCGTACTCACACTGCGTGCTTGGGTCTGTGTCTGTCGTCAGTTTGACGTAGTTGCTAGGAAACAGGCCCTCCCTCCCATTCAGTTCTCCTTTCCACCAATCACAGTCGTCCTTGTTGAGCACGTTGATCACCTGGCCCTTCTGGAAGGCCAGCTCGTCGTCGTTCTGGGCCACGTAGTCATACATGCCGATCACCTGACACAGAGCTTCACAAAGACAGAAAAGACGGACCAGACATCAACATTTTCGATTTAACACAAAACCTCAAACCAAAAATGACTTAAAAAACAGACTAACTCATTTCTTTAAGCATTTCTTTCCTTTTATCTGCCCAGACTCACCTTTATTTTTATTGACCTCTATCTTAGCCCAGGTGTCTGAAACCTGCGGCTCTTTGTACCTTCCACAATGACTATGGAATATATACATTTTCAGGTTTCACCAACTCAAATGTAAGATTTTTCAGCACCTTTTTATTAGTAATGACATTTAAGACCTGTATCGTGATAAAAATGTACAAATGTCAATAAATTGGCAATAAATTTTCACTTAACTATGGTAGACATAAAAAATTCTAGTTAACTAGCAAGGGTACATTAACAGCTAGTCCTCAACCACCTATGAGGAGTGAGGTCCACAAAGACAGATGTAAATGTGTGATGTGCATACCTGTGCTGGCAGGAGCCAGTTTAGGAGGGGTGGGCTCTGTGGGAGTGGTCTTGCTGGTGCTGGGACTCAGAAGCTTCACATAATTGGCTGGGAACCAACCAATCTGCCGCTTTTTCCCCCGAGCCTTCGTCATGAGAAACAGAGAACGACAGCAGATGTTAGCTCAACACCAACACTGAGCTGTTACTTTTGAACATCCTTTAGAGCAGGGGTCTCAAACTCCAGTCCTCGAGGGCCACTGTCCTGCAGTTTTTATATGTGCCACAGGTACAAAACGCTGGATTGAAATGGCTTAATTACCTCCTCCTTGTGTAGATGAGGTCTCCAGAGCCTTAATGACCTAATTATTCTATTCAGGTGTGGTGCAGCAGAGGCACATCTAAAAGTTGCAGGAGAGTGGCCCTCGAGGACTGGAGTTTGAGACCCCTGCTTTAGAGGAACTCACTCAAACCACTGCACTTCAATGTTTTTCACCCACAATATTTTTTCTTGATCAAAGCACACCAAACTGTGACTGTAAAACCAAGGTATCAAACTATGATTATTGTGTACCTTTACATAAGGTTTTTGTAGGTTTCAAATTTAAAACTCTGAATTAGATTTTAAAGTAAATGTAATTAATTTCTTAAGGCCATATTAAGACCATTATGAATTAAATTTAAGATCTGAATCACATCAGAAATGTACAAAAGAAACCAAGCTTAGTGCCAAGCTTGTTTGCACAGAATGAATGTAGCATTATATGGGTTGATGAACATCATCCTGCCAATACATTTGCATTTAAACCATGATAGATGCAAAAAAGATAAAAAAAAAAAAAAAGCTAGCTACCTGGCTTGCATATTTTTAGCCAGCTAGCTTTTCCCTTCTCCTTCCATTTCCACTGTAGAAACCAGAACAAATGTTTCCTGCTAATATTCCCTTGCTGTATAGCAAGGGTATATAAGCAGCTAGTTACCAGCAGCTTCAACTGCCTTGAAGCTGTTGAAGCTGAATAACGCAAAGAAGAAGCAAATTAAACCCAACTCGAACAATTGCCTGAAAAGTCCCATGAGAAACCCCCCCCAAAACTATAGAATATGAGATTAAATATTAAATATATTTAAAGATCTGTGAATAAGATATTTAAGGCTATCTTGCCTTATTTTAATTAACTTAAGACATTTCAAAGCCTTGGTTTAAAATACATCAGTCTAAGACCTGTGATGAACTTATATCAAGACCAACTTCAATTTCTTTAAAAATGAATTTAATACATTTAAGGCCTTACTTCTAGATGTATGAATATAAGACTTTTTAAGAGTGTGTGGACATTTTGTAGTAGTTTTGGCAAAACATTATAGGAACTGGCCAATGTTTGTAAATACAATAAGAACAAATGCAGTTTTTTTTTTTTATTTAAAATTTTTTCCTGCAATGTCTGCATTGAAATTCCACAAGGAATGACACAAATATCTGTTTTCCTTCCCACTAGGCTGGAAACTGTGTGCTTTGTAAAAAGAAATTATCCATCTGCTTAAGTTGATCTTTATTTTAAATCTTAAAAACTGAAATAAAATGCTGGTTCTTTAAAAATTACAAGAAATGTAATTTCTTGTAATTTTCTTTTCTGAAAAGGTCATGTGACCTTATTTTAATGAATTTAAGATATTTTATGGCCTTAATTTTAGATAAATGAAATTGAGACTTTTAAGGATGTGCAGGCACCCTGTTTACAGCTCTAATAAGCATGTTTATGTTATCCATGTTAAGACAACCTGATAGACATTTGTCCAGGTTGGACAGTGCTGGTGTACCTGCAGCTCGCCCTCCCACCAGCCCCCGGGATTCTTCTTCCTGATGAGGATGAGCTGTCCCGGTGCTAATGTCAGCTGCTCTGTGCCCGTTGCAGTGTAAGCAGCGATCACCTGAGCGATCTCTAAAAGAGGGAAATGGAAGGAAGATGGGATTTTTTTAATCTTTAAGAATATTACAGTTTGACTAAAAGCAGAAATCAGCATTTTGCAAATGCTCTAATTTAAATGACTAAAAGATGTGAAATAAGTTATAACATTAAGTGGACACCAACAGAACAAATGATACACATAGATTGGATTAGATTTAGCAATCTAAGCCAAGTCTGTTTTATTAGAACAAAGTGTCCAGTTATGAATAAAAAATAAATAAATCTCACCTGGTTTCTTCCCCAGACTTCCCGTCTTCCCTGCTGGTCCCAGGGACTGAAAAAGGAAAATTTATGACAATTAAAAATAATAAATAAATAAATAAAATAAAATCCTGCAAATATTCCCAAATTATAATTTTAGCCCAGACTAAATAATCTGAAACAAAGGTTTCAACCTCTGGCACTGAGTCACGTGGTTTGACGTAGTTGGAAGGAAAGACTCCAGTCTTTCCCCCCACCATGCCCGTCCACCAATCCCCTTCTTTCCTGGTCACCACAACAATGTCTCCTTGCTGGAAACTAAGGTCCCCCTGTTCACTGCTCTCATATGTGTACATGGCCACATATTCTGGAGAAAAGCAGGAGGAAAAAGTCACCACTCTCTCTAGAGAAAGTCAGGAAATGGTAAACATTCTTTATCGAGTTACCTTCTCCAGATTCGGAAGGTTTTGCCGGAGAGGATGAGGGTCGTTTCCCATTGGGCGGACTCTCTGATATTCCAGCTTCACTAGGGGACATGAGGGCAAACAAAACGAAATGATTCAAAATGTGTAAATATTTAAAAGCAAAATAATTTCTATATAAGGAATGGCATGTTGTCATCTTGACAGGCTAATTTCCAAAGATCCATCACAGTTTTCCGTATTTCGGCAAACACTTCCAGATCTGACAAAAACAAAATGTGGCCGGATGCAGTCTGGTTAAGATGGTGTTCACCAAACATCTTCTAACAATTTTTTAAAACTGTGACAAAAAAATTTGAAGGTCCACTGTCATTTTGACCACTTACAATTCACACTCCTGACCACTTGGTGCAGAAGTGCAAAGTAATCTTCACTTGGAGAAATGTTCCCCGATTTCAAAACAAGGCTGAAGTGGCTCTTGTAATTCCAGTCTCCATTGTTGCAGCAGAGTGCAGATGCAGAGTTCAGGTCAAAATAAAAACCTTGAGATGTTTGATTAAGCACAAGTTGCCACACAATTCAGGTCCATGCGGAAGTTGTGAGACTGTGTTCAGACCACAGCAGGTCGTTCATGATTTAAGTATCATTTAATCAGATTATTTTAATATCTAGTTCCTGGGGCCACCTGTATGAATTTTCTTCATGTGTGATGGCTTGATGTGGTAAAAACAGATTATGATGAGATTTGTTTTTTTTGACACCAAAAAAAAAAAAAAAAAAAAAAGTCAAGTATAACATCTGAGTACAACATGAATTTAAGATAAAGATCCCCCTTTTTTGGACATCACTGAATTGGACCAAACATTATTTCATTGTCATCGATACATTGCCATTTTGAGAGGACTGTGATGTGACGAGCTCTTCTAAACTTACTTAGTGTTTTTGCTGCGGACTGCAGCAGCAGCAGCAGCAGCAGCAGCAGAGGGAATTGTCATGTTGGCCGAGATGAGCTTGACGTAACTTTTGGGGAACCAGCCTCTTTGTCCGTTCTGAAGCTCACCAAGCCACCACATGTCCTGCTGCTCCAACACTGTTATGATCTGCATCAAAAACAAAGTTACCACTTTCAGACCAACAACTTCATACACGAGTCTATAGTTCATTTCATTTCATTTCATTTTTTATTTCATTCATTCAATAAATATGAATACTTCATGTAACAAATAAAATAAATAATTAATGATTTTCACATTTCTTTTAAATGCAGAAAGAGGTTTAGATTGTTTTAGCTCACTGTCAAAATTAAACTGACACTTTTAACTGAAATGCATCTTTCTATCATCGTCAGTCTGAATCTAAATGTTTGGAAAATCTTAGTTCCTTTTAAGTTGTATTTTCTTTTTATGAACCTGTTCTAAATATTGTTTGGTAAAACAATATTATGTGCTTTGTACATACATTTTAAAATATTATACTATCTATTCATTAAGTTTCAATAATTTTAAATCTATAAACATTGGGTTTGTTTGATATCTGTGTCCACTTCCGTTCTGTTCTGTAAAAGAAAAATCTAATCTATTTATGTTTTACAGATATTGCTCCACACTTCCACATAATATGTCAGATATGGAACAATCAGTGAATTATGCAGAGGATAGAAGGCCTTTTTGTTTACCAATTCCTTTACCTTAGTTAAAACAGAAATTGTTTTGGATATTTTAACTTTTATATAATTTATATAAGATTTTCATGACAAATGTTCATCACTGAGGATCCCCAAAACTTAATATCTTTTGTTTTTTTGTATCTCAACTACTTCAATACGTAATTGTGCATCAGCATTTCTTATAGCAACAAAATATAATAAACTTTGTTTTGCTGGTAGTAATCTGATAATCTTTTACTGTCAAACCATTTTTTAATTTTTCTGAATTAATTTCCAACCATGTATAGTGGGGATGCTCTGATCAGGATTTTTTGCTGCCGATCACCGATACTGACCATCCAGATTGGCTGTTAATTTTTCACTTTAGGTATAAATGCTACTATGTGATCTGGTAAACTGGAAAAATTATCTGGTAACAAAACTACCTAATTTAGACAGAAAACATGCAAAATACTTACAAAGACAATGCGGCAAGTATTCAGTCCAAAAGACAACTGGAAAACTTGCAATCAGTGAAACAATATAACACTAAGGCTCTCAACGGCCTAAAATTATACATTAAGTCAAATAAATCTCACAACACTGCCTGTATCAAACAATGTCAAATACAAAAGTAAACATTCATTTCAAGTTAAATGCAGGTTGCATTAAGGTAAACAATCTTGTTACCAAGTCGAAACTGCTTGTGAGCACGGCCAGCTGTTTGGTGCTGGTTCTGATTGGTTGTTTCTGGGCGAGTGGTGTAATTCTGCAGAACTCAGGGAGGAGGCAGAGGAGCTCGACTTTTTTCACAGATTATCTATTATATTATCATGTTAGGACAGCAAAAGTTTTCAAACATATGTAAAAACTTTTTTTGGAGACGTTCGATGTGAGAGAACATTTGGTGGAGTGGAAACAGAGTTACGTCTGAAATATGACATCACAGTAGCGCAGCTCAACAGTGAGATCAGAACCCTGCGTTTTCCACTGTTGATTATCTAACCTTATGACTTAAATTATTTTTTTGGGTTATTTGCTGAGCTTTCTGACCATCATGATCAACTGGATGAGAAAGCGTAGAGGTCCAATGATCAATCCTTGTGGTACTCCTCAACTACGGTAATATCCTGTACAGCAGATTTTCTGCTATCTTCTACAAACTTTTTTCTGTCCTTCAGGTAACTAGTTATTGTAAACACTGGATTGAACAGCGACCACTAGATGGACTGCTACCTCATTTTTGTTGAAGTTGAGGTGGTTGTCCTTCTTGGCTCTCCAAGGATACAAGGCCTGGGCCTGAAGTCCCTCCACCTTCTCTCCCTAAAAAGAAAACACAAAAAAGATAGGATTGCAGCATATTACAACTATCTGTCTTTGCATAGCGACTGATTAATTTGATCCTTTTTTCATACCTGTCCTAGTACAGGAGAAGGTGAGGAGCCTGTCGTCATTGTGGCAGGCGTGAAGGCGGAGCGTTGCCGTAACTGTGCCGATGGAACGCTGAGAGAGGGATTCTGATTGGCTGAGGAGGTAGGCCAGGCGTCCCATCCCTCACTGTCTGACTGGCTCGCTGTGCTGGACGGCCAACTGACACAAAGGAATCGGGACGATCAGGTTACAGCGGAAATATCGACGCATTTAGGAGTCGGGAAGTAACGTGAGTCAGACTTACGTGGTGCTGAAGTCGGCCCAGTTGCTGTTAGCAGAAGATGTTGAGGTGGAGGTGTGTCCAGAGGCTGAAGGGGGAGTGGCCCTTGGCTGCTGGGTTGACGGGGGTGTTGCCGAAGACGGAGGCCGCAAGCTGATTGGTGCTTCGCTTTCAGGTATCCGCTCTGCATAATTAGCTGGGAACCAACCGGTCCTGCCTCTGAGCTCACCCCCCAGCCACCCAGGCTCCCCAGTTTGAGACTCATCCACCTATCAGAACACAGAGGCAACATTACAAAAAGGTCTACTGACACAGAGGTAGCTCTAAATACTACTGTCAACTCTTCAAAGGGACAAGGAACAACAAAAACAAAGCTTTGCCGGTGAGACCATCTGTCACAGTGAGCAAAGTTATTAAATACTTGAAAAATGGATGAGAAAAAGTGAGGGGCAGTATTCCATTTGGTGGTTAATGTTCCACCAGGTGTTCATTATATTCAGCAACTTTCTTGACCAAATTACAATGAAATAGTTGCTCAGCAACTATTTCTTGTATTTGCATAATTAGGAGGATGCTGTGTTTCTAGACAAAACTCTTAAGAGTGTTTTCACACCTGGCAGTCCGGTGGACTCGGCTCGATTAGGAACCAAAACTGCAACATTTTTTATATTTTCAGTTGATGCGGTTCACTTTCCCTGAATTGTGTCGAACAATCCAAACTAATTGAGTGCCACCTGTGAGGGCGCTGCACCAAAAACCTCTGAAGGAAACTGTAGAAAAACCTCAGAAGAAGACATGAACGCAACTTCCTTCTTCACAAAATAGAAATAAAAATGTAGTGTCAGATTTTAGCAGTTGCTGTTTCTGCAATTTTTCTTCCTAGCATTTGACTCTTGGTTCTATTTACCCAGAATTCCCTGCACTACAGTGAGTTTGATGCTTAAAAGCAGCTTCCAGTCTGCTTGGCGTTTTCATATGCATTTGAACCGCACCAGAGTTCACTTTAATCAAACCGAGACCGAGAATTTTAGGGTGGACCAGTTTGCTTTTTTTGGTCCGCATCAGAGTTCTATTATGCATTCACACCTCCCCAGACAAACCAGACTTTCAAAGCAGACGAACTAGAGTTGGGTAAAAGCAGACTAAATGTGGCCGGTGTGAATGCACCCTTAATAACATGTAGGCCTGCAGGCACTCCGGCTTAGCTGTAACTCAGATTCACAGTCGAAGAGAAGAAATAAAACATCTTAAGTTCAGCTTCTCAGAGCAGAATTCCAATAAGCAGATGTTTTTCCTTTACCAAACCAGACTTGCATTGTCAACATATTTAATGACCTGTTTATGAAGTGATCCCACATCTCTGAATGTACCACCAGGTTTTTGCAAATTGCTGCTGGCTAGTCTGAAGGAGCTGAGTGGGAGAGCTGTGAGGAAGGGCTGCTCTGTCAGACTGAAGCTCATAAGCTTGGAAACTGCAGCTTTCTCAAACATGAATGGAAGAATTAAGGTAACACTCCAGGTTTGTTTATGATGAGAATAACATAGCATGATGTGAAGCTCAGAAAAGTAAATTTTACATGATACTGCCCCTTTAAAAGAGACACAACCATATTTATTAAAACACAAACACATAATTACAAGTCCTTTTAGTTGTGAAGTGCTCCATGTCTAAGGGATGCTTCATAAGGTTATGAAAATACAAGAGGTCTGGCAGCATTTCAGCTGCCTATGAAAAGTATTCACCCCTTTGGATATTTTTCCTTTTTTCCTAGTTTTCCAAATCATTTATGGTTAACAAAATTTGGCTTTTGTGACAAAAGAATTACGGAATTACCAAAAGAATGTTGTAAATTTTTTGGTCAAAAAAAGAAAAAAGAAAAGCCAAATTCAGTTGATTTTGACTGATTTGTCAAAGAAATCAGATGCTTGAACATTCAATACTTTTCACAGGTGCTGGACATCTATCTGTGATGACTTTGTGAAAAGCAAAGTCAATTACATTCATCCACTGGAAAATGGAAAAACATCTAGATGACATGAGATGAACCAATGGCAGCAAGGGTTTTCTTTTGTTTTTGGCTTGTGATTGGTGGAAGCACACAACACTGCACTGGACGGGGCCGGGGGGACGAGGGGCAAGGACTTACCCATTCCCCCTTCACCTTCAGTATGCACAGCGGAGGAGAGAGGAAAAAGTTAATACAAGCAACCTGTCTTTCACACACAAGCACACCACAGGAGGAAGCCCAAGAAACCGAAACAGAACGCGTGTCGAAAGCAGGCTTCTTACTGAGGTGAATGGGTCAAAGTACGCACCATGATAACATCACCAGGCTGGATGCTGATCTCATCGTGACTACGAGCATCGAATGGATACAGAGCCCTGTAGTAGACCACCTTCACTGGCTGCTGCTGTTTTTGTTGCTCGAAGCCACTGGCAGAAGCTTTCTGGTCAAACAGACTTGGGCCAGGAGCCTTGTCTACTGTAGAGAGATCAGAGAACCAGAAATATAACAAACTAAGGCTGCTTGTGACCAAAAAAACAATACACATAATGTACCATGCTGAAGACGACACTGTTTAAGTCTATGGACATAGACCAAGATGGGTGCCACTTCTCAGAACTAGGTACATAAAAGTCCACTAAGCCTTTATTAAAGCTCAGCTGGGCAAAGACGAAGAAGTCTACTGCTCTTCTGTTTTATGGTCAAATGAAAATAAATATAATTGTTTCCAGTGTTTTGTTTAGTGCAAAAAACACTAAACAAGCAAGTTGATGGGAGTATTTTTCAGCCAATGCGGCTAAAAATCTAAGTAGTACAAAGTGAGAAAATAAGACTACATAAAGTTTTTTATCATTAGACAGAAACTTGCTCTTGAGAAAAACAGTGTAACAGTCAGGTTTGTAGGTCTTTTTGCACTCATTCCAACCTTTTCTGATCTCCCCACAACTTCATAGGATTGAGATGTTTTGGTGATGGCCACACCAAAACATTGGCTATGTGGTCATTAAATCACTTTGTCTTGGTGCTCAGGGTTATTGTCCATTTGGAAGACCAATCCGTAGCAGAGATTTTACTTGATGCTGCCACCCTCATACTTGACAGTTAGGAGGGTACGAGCATCCCGGTTTTTCCTCCAAATACAACGCTGCTCATTATAGCCAAACAGTTCCACTTTAGCTTCATCAGACCACAGTAAATGTCTCCAAAAATGAAGATCTTTGTGCCTGTGTCCATCTGCAAATTGCAATCTGCCTTTTTTGATTCTTTTGGAGAGATGACTTCCTCTTTGCTGAGTGGCCTTTCAGGTTATGTCAGTACAGGTCATGTTTCACTGTGGATAATGTCTGTCTTTTCAGCTTCCGCAGCATCTTCAAAGGGTCTTTGGCTTTTGTTCTGGAGATTATTCACACATTCATCTCTAGCATAAAGAAAGTGTCTCTTTCCTGAGTGGTACCATGCTTGGACATTCCCATCATGTCTATACTGATGTAGAATAGTTTGAAGAGATGAACATTGCACCTTCAAGCATCGATAAATTGTTTCCAAGGGTGAACCAGACTAGCTCAGCTGCACAATTCTCTTCCTGATATCTTGGCTGATTTCTTTTGACTTTCTCATTGTGTCAATCAAGAAATCATTATGTTTAAGGTGTGACCTTAAAATACATCCATGCTGGTCCACAGGGTTCTGTTCCTCATGTCTGTCAAATGATTGCATGACATCCTCTGCATGCCCTGATGTGCTGCAGAAGCCCGTTAATAAGACATCCATTTAAGTCAGGTATGCAGTAGCAAGGAGACGCCTAACAAAGTGTTGGACAGTGATCCAGGGTTGGGAGCCACTGAGTTAACCTGTCGTAAGCCATGAGATCATCATCTGGGCTTTCCTTCATTGTTTGAAGAGTCAGCCATCAATCTGTATATAAACTTCTAAATTTGAAGACATTAATAAATAAATTTCTGATATTCTCTCTTTAATGTGTGTCTCTTTAATTCTAACAGACCTAAAACTAGAGAAGTTGGTCTGATTTAACTTCAGATAGAAATAAAGGTGAATGAGTCTTTTTATTTGGTGTATGTAAAAGTCCAGTTTCAACAGGATGAACAGATATAACCACTTTCCACTTGATTCCAACCGCATATTGGAATCAAGATCCCAATCAGCAGCAGCTGTAACCCACCTCCTGAAGCCCAGGGGTCGGCTGACTGGCTGAACAGCTTGTTCAGTTTGTCCTGCATGTCCTTCTTTCCTCTGCTCTCCACGTCCTTCTCTTCCACTGAGCCGGCCCCCTTCCTGCCCTCTTCTTCTTCCTCCATCCCTCTCCTCTTCCTCTCCTCTTCCTCCTGAGTCACTCTGTTTAGCCAGGCGTGTGATGCAGACACGGAGGCGGGGCTAGGAACTTTAGGGGCAGAACTTCCCGTTTCTCCCCGCCAGGCCACTCCTTCCTTTGACGATGACCTGGATGTTGGCAAGAATAAGGTGCAAAGGTCAGATTATTCACCAAAAAAAACATTAAAAAAGCCAACATTTCAGTATTTCTTCCCATCTTACCCGCCCTCCTGCAGCTCGGCAGACTTCCTTTCGATTGCTGTTTGCATGTAAGGTTGGGAGAGTGACTGAGCGCCTCCCTCTAACTCCTTCTGCTTCTGCCTCTGCTGCCGGCTGTGGATCTCCCGCAGTTCCTGCAAAGCATTATGGCGTACAGGAAAGGAACAGCGATGAGGGCGAAGTGGGGTCAGAGGGTCGGTGGCTACGGGTTACAGTCCACAACTAAACAACAACACCAGCAGCGGCGGCACATTTCGCATTAGTCAGGTGATCAAGACAAGCTCCGCCTCCTTCCAATAAACAAAGCAGCACAAAGTTTTGGCATGTTTCGAACAAAAGAAAACAGGGAATCAATATTAAAAAAAACTTTTTATATTATTATTATATTAATAATATAATATTAATATTATTATATTAATGTCAATATAATAATATAAATATTTTATATTATTAAAAAAAATTTTTTTTAAATAAATGTTATTAAAAACAAAATCACAACCTTTTCATACATTTCAGTCTTCTAGCAATGTATGTTTTGTTGTCTGTACATAGTGAGGTGGAGCATTTCCACCATCTTTCTAAAATGCTATAATTTTCTTTGTCCAAACTTGTTGAAATTTTAGATTCGTCTCCATTATTAATAAATACTCCTTGTGATTTGTTTTAGTGGTGAAAAAATATGGCTGGGAGAAGACCTATAGGCAAAAAATAATGTATTGGTATAGGAGTTTCAGAAAAATTGTTACTGCAGAAATCTGTTCTTGGTCTCCTTTCTCATTTTTTTCCCAACTGCTCCTAGCGTGAGAATAAGCATTTCATCAATTAATAGCCTGATAAATTTAAATTAGTTTAACAATTACCATTTTGATGACTAACATTTTTTGAAGAGTAATTTTGTTTACAGAGACATCATAATCCATTTTATTTAATTAGTAATTTAATTTCCTCTTTGGGTCAGTAAAATGTTTTTGAATTTAAATTCAATGCAATTCATGGTTCAGTTGTGTGTAGTTTTGATTTCTGTTTTATTTATTGTTTTGTTGTGTTTATTCTTGGATATTTGAAATAACTTCCAGTTCCAGTGTTAGTGTTTACAAAATCAGTGTTTATTGGTCTTCGAGAGAGCAAACTTGAAATATTACTCCATTATCATATTATTTGAAAATGGACTCAAAATAACATTATTATTTATCACAATAATTACTGGGAACATTTGTTATCCAGCAAAATTTAGTTGTTGTCTAGCAAAATTTGTTATACAGTGATAGTAAACTTTAAAAAGTAAAAATACAAAGTCTTCAGTGCTTCATATGATCAGTTTTCCCAAATTTGTAATTTCAAAAAAATTGCAAAAAGTTCAGATTTTTTTTTTTTTATGGAATGGGTGTTGCTGCTACCAATCCCAAAGCTATGTGCGCTGCTGAAGGCGGAGCTTGCACAAAGGACTCTCTTGTGTTGACATACTGGGTTAAAAGGAGTGAATGAATAAAGGAAGGCTAACAGAGGGTGGAAAAGGGATGAGTGCGCTGAGATAAACATGGGTAGTTCTGTGTACCCATGACAACCATCTGTGCCATTAGAAACCACTCTGTCACTTAAAACAATGCAATGTGGATGCCGTGTTCCAGCCAATCGACCAGCGTGAGGAGGATACTTGAAGGGACAATCAAACCAATAAGAGAGAAGACATAGATGACTTTGAGGAGACAGAAAAGTCCAAACAACCTGGAACAGGAAGTGAAAGAGATGCTGGAGAACAGACACGCACGCACACACACACGCGCGCACACAGAGATTCGCTCACATTAAACTTGTTTATTTTTAAACCTAACACAACTCTCCCAGCTTCCCGTCAGGTTGAAATGATAGTTAAGGCGGGATAACAGTGAAGTGAGGTAAAGTAGCCTTGCATAGCAAAGAACGCCATAAAAAAGTCAACAGAGTTAGATAGAGATGCACCGAGACATAACCGGACAATTTTCAGCTCGGCAGACCAGCGCAGGCTTCAACAACAACAACACTGCAGTATGAAAGTTGTTATGAAGCAGATAATTGTTATAGTTAGCTATTTTCAGTATGAGGCTTTTAAAATTTCTATGTTAGCATGCCGCCTAGTCATTCTGGTTAACACAGGATACTTTGATAGTTTTACTCATTCCACTCTGCTGCTGTTTTTTACTTTTGGAGCATTCTGCTCTTCTTTAAATCTGTGTGGTCTCATAATTTGACAGGTGTTTTTTTTTTCTACCTCTTCTGGGACTTGGGGCCATAGTTCAGGTATTATTCGAGCTTTGGGATGAGAATCAGCTGCTTCCAGTTGTAAAAGCGTCTTGTTGCCACAGTTATACATCATAGTAACTGCCTTAAAGTAAAAAATTAAAAGCAAAAATCCTTCCAGATGCACAGCACTCAAAACCAGATGGAATAATAGTCCAAACATGCAATGCCTCAATTTGAAAAATAATAAAACTTATTAACAAAAATCGACAAAAAGAACAAATCAGAACTACAGTTACCGAGCTACTCCAATTCTAAAATAATGTTGGTACAAAAGTGAACTGAGCTGCAGCAAACCTTAGCATGTTGCAGGATAGATTCTGTTTCTACTACTAGCTACCTGATATGGAAAATAAGTGGTTTAGTAATATTGACAGACATTTCTAAATCTCAGTCTTAAATTAGAACTTATGACAAAAATCTGTATTGGAAGCTCTGTAAAAATGTCTGATCAGTGTATCTTTACTGTTAACTACAAAAACAAAGCTAGCTAACTGGATAAGCAGGTAGCTAAACAACACAATGTGAGGGAACGACAAAGGATTTTTAAAAACAAATAAAAGCAATAAGGAAGAAGATATAGAAAGAAATCAGAGAGGACAGAAAGACAGAAAAAGGGTGATTATGAGAAGGAGAGGATGGGTTGTTACATGGACCTTTATAGCGCAGGCTAACCGAGTCAGACAAACTCTGACAGCTGATAATAATTCCTGCAGTTGTCCCTGCTCCTGGTGCTGAAACACACACACGCACACCCCCACACAACAGGCTATACACACAAACACAGAAGATATATCTCTCAGCATTTAAATTATTTTGTTCACAATTTGGTCATTTAAAGAATAAAAGTGAACTTTTTTGTCAGTTTGTTACTATCTGAGCTCTTTGGAAACACTCTAGTATTAGCAAGTTAAACATACTCCTGTAATATAATGTCTCTAATATTAGACATATGAAAGGCAAAAAGAGCTCTGAGGGTTTAAAATTCCTTCCACCACAATTGTTCATATTTGCCTTCAAAGTCCTAATTTATTCCAAATGGCAGCTGTTTTTTTAAAGCTATTATGGTGACTCATTTAAAGGAGGACGTTTGTGATTCACTGTGATGAGCAACACATATGAACAAAAGCTGGTTTAGTCAGTCTTATGCAAACAAGCAAGATGCCGGCACCGTTTAATTTATTTTATTTTGTGCCACAATACTGCTCATATTCTAATACTTATTCTTTTTATGTAAAAAGAAGTTTCTTTAAAAACAAAGTAAAAATTCCAGGAAAAATATGTTTTCAGTAGTGTGCCTCAAAAATCTAATACACATCCAAGATTGTTCCATTTAGCTCTATTTCAAGAGTATTTGATGTTGAATTAGCAGTAGTGGACAGTGCTAGCTAGAAACATTAGCTATGCCAATCATAAAGCACTAATCAAACATTAGCTCTGCTAATATTAACGCATTAACTGATATTTAGTTGTAATTATAGTTCTGAAAAATAAATTTGCTTTCATGGAAACACACCAATTTCTAAAAACATAAACACTAAAAACATTAGTTTTTTGATGAAAAACATTTTTATGTTTGGATGAGGTGCTTTTCCGGTTGTATCCAACATGACAGGAAGTGGTAGAAGGATGATGGCACTGCATGTTATTTTAACAACTAACTGGGTGAACAAACTTATTCAAGTACTTCATATTTAATGAAAACACCCCAATTGCGAAACTGTGTTTCTTTGATATTAGTGGACTACTGACAAAGTTTTGCACACATTTATAACAGAAACCCAGCTAGTGCTGTTTACTTAGATTAATCTCAGCCATCAACACACAAAAAGCCTTTGAAAGTTCTGCTTCTTGGTTGTTAAAGTCAAAAACAGGTTAGTCACCTGGTAAATGTCCAATTCAAACACAAAAAACTGACCTTAGTGGTCAGCTGATGATCACCAGCAGAACTCCAGTTACATAACCACTAAGTACATCCCAACTGCAGTACCACCCCATTCCAGCTGTGGCAGTGTGCTCTACCTGTCTCCCTTTCTCTTGGCGGTGAAGCTGGCGTCGCAGGGCTTCTATCCTGGCACAGTGGTTGGCATAGAACTCACACAGACACTGGCATGGGAGCAAAAGGCCAGTGTGGGAGGTAAATGAAAGGAGTAGAAAATATAGGAGGGATTTAATAAGTGGGTTGAACAAATAATAACAGGGAGAAAACGAATGGGAGGAATGTAGGTTGAGGAAGCAGAAACAAAATAAAAGCAAGTACAGCCAGGAGCAAAAATAAAAACAACAACAAACAAACAGGTACAGAAGCAGAGCAGATGTAGAGCCCCAGTCGTTATAGAGGCACAGCAGTGACCAAGGAAGATTTTGGGAGTTATGGCAGTATAGAGGGGAGGGTAGAGGGAAGTAAAGTCAAATATTGTTCGCACCTCAGTGGTGTTTGCCTCGCTTACTGTAAAGAACTACACAACCGAGACGTGCTTGGAGCTGCCAGGAACTGCTTTATTACTTTCTGTTCTACTTCTACTGACGCTTCTGTTGTGTTGGCTTCGCTACATAAATCCTGAGCCACATTGATTAGATTAGTTGTTAGAAAATTAGTTTATTATTGTCTCTATGGTAGCTGCTCCTCTGCCTTCCTCCAGGTCCTGAGTGTTCCCGTGTGCTTCTGGCTATGACACACAACAAGACTGAGTCTGCACTCTCTGACCTTTCCCAGGGACCTAGATAAGATAAGATAAGATAAGATAAGATAAGATAAGATAAGATAAGATAAAATAAAATAAAGACTAACTGGCTCTG
>CAEGAG010125324.1:0-10700 GCA_903067065.1 Brachyrhaphis terrabensis | reverse complement strand
ATCCATCCATCCATCCATCCATCCATCCATCCATCCATCCATCCATCCATCCATCCATCCATCCATCCATCCATCCAGAGGGCCAAAGGTGTCAGGGAACCAGAGAATATTACGGAGAGTAGAGAACATGAATTTCCACGGGCAGACTGGATGTTGGGCGCATGACTAACAGATTCTACAAGTTCTTTTGAATAATGCAAAAATCACAGATTATGTGAAGACGCCGACAGGATGCCTCAGTGCCTAAGCTGCTGGGGCTAAATAAAGCAGCTGATAAGTGGATGAGATTTGAACGGTGCTTTACAAGTCAAAGTAGCTTTCCAACCGAGTCTAAGATTAAGTTACGCCTGCAGGCAGATAAATCTTCAGCCAGGTGTAAAATGTGTGGGATGGTCTGGAAGTCTGCTGGGAGATTGGATGGATTTTTATGTATCATCATTTTCAACATGCATGTTTTTAAACATTACAGAAATCTGATGTTTTCAACAACAGTCAGCTGCAGAGCATCAAGAGCGTCATTCAGGAGGGAAAACAGTGAAACAAATGTACTTACCTTAACATCGTACAAGGAAATCAAAAACTAAGAAGTGTTTGATTCTTTGACACTATCACAAAACTTTGTAAAAAAAAAAAAAAAGAAAGAAAAAATCAGCTAATTTGTCACAAACACAAACATTAGGTACTGACTGGAGGCCATGATTGATTGACTGTGCTCATATTTTCTGTTTCTCCAAACAGGTGCTAACATAATTGCTTGGATTAGCAACAAGATGAAGACTACAACAGAAGGTAGTTGCTGGGAAAGTCGAAATGTGTTTATTTTCTCACAATGGAACAGTTTGTTTTTTTGTTTCCAAAAGAGTCCGTGTGATACTAGAATAAAGAATGTGTACCTGGTGCTACTGTTACAAATATTTGCAGAACTGCTCAAACTCTGTTCCATGACAAATGTCTTAATGATGATAATGACACAATGATGTCTACTGCAATGAAAGTACACATGTAGGATAACCAGGTTTATCAATGTTTTTCAAAGGTGTGCTTAAAAAAACACACACACACACACCCCCACACACACACACACAAAGTGTGCATAATACGCTAATAGAATGAGTTTCCACTTCTTGTATGAACAAAGCAAGTGCTGTGTCTGCAATCTTGGCATAAACTCAAACTTGTCAGATGTCACCAGAACAACCTTTTGTCCCTGATCCTGTCTGCAGGGACAGAAAGTGTACGTATGGTTCGAGAAGCTAAGAGTATCACTGAGGTTATGGTCCTCCACCGGCAAAAGATGGACGCCTCACTTTTGGTTGAGAGTCGATGTCTGTCTCAAGCACAAGAGTTAAAATATGTAGACATCTTGTTCAAGAGATGGACATGGACAGATAGGGGCTTTGTCTGGAGTAAACTCTGGTTGTTGGTGAAGAGGAAGCTGAGTGACACATCAAAACTCTTGATTTAGGGCGTGCCGTGGTGGCGTAGGGGCTAGCGCGACCCATGTTTGGAGGTCTTGAGTCCTCGTCGTGGGTTCGACTCCCGGACCTGACGATATTTGCCGCATGTCTTCCCCCTCTGCTTCCCCTTTTCCTGTCAGCCTACTGTCATATAAGGGACACTAGAACCCACAAAAGACCCCCGGAGGGGTAAAGAAAACCTCTTGATTTTTCTGGTTTGTCTCCATACCAACCCTCATCAATGGCCATGAGGTAGAGACCATGACAAGAAAAACAAGATCCTAGCGACAAGGAGCCAAAATGAGTTTCCTCCAGAGGGTGACTGGACTCAGCCTTACAGATTGGACAAGCAGCCCTTCCATCCAGGGGAGACAGAGGGCAGAGCTGCTGCTCCTCCGTATCACAAAGAGTCAACTGAGATGGCTCAGGGATCTGATCAAGACGCCTACTGGATGCCCCCCTTTGGAGCTTTTCTGGGTACTGAGAGGAAACCCCAGAGAAGACCCAACATCTGTTAGAATAACTGGAGACTGTCACTAAAGAACAGCTGAGGAAGAGCGAGGAGCTCACTGAGGGAAAGTTATGACTGAGACAACAAAGTCCATAATAAAAAGAAGGGAAGAAATCATCTCCAAACAGAACATGGATCTATTAATAACAAATAAATAACAGTAAACGTTGTAGATGGAATTATGGCAACATGCAATTCTTGTTCTAGTAATAATGTTTGATTAATTTAAAAGAAATAGAAATTAGTATTGTTACACTATAAATTTCCCAAAGGCTGTTTTGTGGAGCTGCAGAAATTATTTCTATCTTTTTTCTTGTCTCCACAGATCTTCCTTTTGACTTGAGTTAAATTACAGTATGAATGCTATATAATATTGTTTCCAGATTGTTTAACAGTGTGATAGAATCAGTATGGCTTTGATCTAATCAGGAAGGACATGGTGCACCTGCTGTCTGTCTCCATTTTCTCTGTCCTATCTTTAAAAAGAAAATCTTTGTTTGCATCACATGAACATATGTTTGTAGTAAAAAGTTTCAGGGCAGAATATGAACACAATCAAGTATTAACGTCTCCTAAAGTCGTCCTTGCATTATTTCACATTAAACATAATAAATCTGGAAATAGTTCTATTTGTCATTTATTCAGTTTGATGGTTTTCAGAGGGTTTTTGCTTCAGAAAAAAATAAGATATAGTTTCTTGACAGTTTCTTGAATCTCAGAAAACAATTCATATGACACATAACATATTGCTATCTGATTAGCTTCTCTTTCTGCTTCCCTCTTTGAATGCTCCAGAAGCTCAGGTCTTTGGCACCATGCTAGTGGCCTACGGCTACATCTACCCCCTGCAGAACCACAGGAAGCTGGTGATGTGTAACGACAGCAGCCTCTACCGCTTCCAGGTACAGAGAAATCACTGCTGCTTCTCTGATGACTGATGCCTTCAAGCCCTGTCTGTTCCACTGGATTCAATGAGTTGTAAAGGGATAGTTCACATTTTGAAATTGATGTGTTGTTGAAAGGTTATGAGAACTTGGAAGTTTCCCTTAGTGGAAAATCCAAAGAGGTTGTTCACAGAGGGCAAAGCCAATGCTAGTCTAGGAGAGGCCAAGACCAAGGCAGATTTAAAGTATTTTAAACACGTTACAGTAGTTATTACAAGGGCTCTCATATGAACTCTAAGTGGTCCTGGAGGGCTATGATTATTTAGATATGAGAAGGACTTTGAGGATATTTTCACTCCTGATAGTTCAGTAGACTTGGCTAGACTGAGGATCAAAATTGTGACATTTGTTACATCTTCAGCTGCTGCGGGTCACTTTCGCACTATATTGTGTCAACTAAACTAAGCCCTTTGAAAAACTTGTTCCCCTCCTCGCCTGTGGTGGCGCTATTTGGTTCTGTGGATCCAGTAACTCCTGAAGGAGGAAGTTTGAAGGCAGCTCCATAGTGTCCATAAGGTTCAACACTCACACTCAGTGGACTGGCAGCCAGTACCAGAGTATTGGTCCAGGTCTATGTTGCTGCTGGTTCCACTGCGCCCTCAAGTGGATACCTGGAGGATCCAGAATGGAAGACACCCCCTTCCACACACACACCTCATAACCCTCATACTAGCACTTAGCGTCAACCTCCTTCGAAATGTTGAATATATTCTGATCATTCATGTTCCGATAACACATTTGTTTAATAGGAAACAAAATACTTTTGTGTTC
This sequence comes from Brachyrhaphis terrabensis, assembly GCA_903067065.1. Taxonomy (NCBI): domain Eukaryota; kingdom Metazoa; phylum Chordata; class Actinopteri; order Cyprinodontiformes; family Poeciliidae; genus Brachyrhaphis; species Brachyrhaphis terrabensis. The sequence continues at coordinate 7,017 of CAEGAG010125324.1, read as the reverse complement.
ATTTCACATGATTCCTGTTCATAAATGAATTGAACAGGAATGTGTCAGATGACAGCAACATGGGACATGACACATTGCAAAGGAACAATTAAAGTGTCACATTCTGTATTTATTTATTTAAAATTATTCTATTTTTCTTTATTAGCAAAAAGATTCAGATAATTAAGACTTGTTTTTCTGCTAAGAAATGATAAAATCGTGATTTTTAAAATGGCTTTTATTTACTTGGAGGAAACCACAGCACTCCTTAAAACATCAGAGCCACGCACTTTGGTAGGAGGTGGCTAATCGCTTTATTGTATATTCAAAGCCGTTAAAACCAATGTTGACCTTTGCAGACCCCTTACTTCTGGCCAACACAGCAATGGGTTCCAGAGGACTCTGATTATGGTAGGTGAAGTGTGATGATTGATGTTGTGTGTCCATAATGAGCCTGTAGAAACTAAACAGTTAGCATTAGTTAAGGGTAGTTCAGAATTTTTAAAGCAAGGCTTTTTTTTTAAAGGTTATCATCTGTAATTTCCCTGCAGTAAACAACAGTCTTCAGTCTTTTGTTATTAAGTGATGTTTGAGGTTTGTTTTATTTTTTATTTTCAAATTTATTTCCTGAGATTTCTGGAATCATTATTGCCACTTAGGTCTTGCCGTATTTAGTTCATTTCTCTGTGTTCATCATTTATTTTTTTATTTATTAATTTTTTTTAAAATCTTTGATATTTTGTGTTTTAGTTTTTGTACTTGCTATTACACCAATTGCCCATTTGGGACACAAATAAATAAATCTGAATCTGAATCTGAAAATTGCTGTTGGTGTCTCACCATATCAATTCATTGCTTCGTGTTCAGTTGATCTGTTCTTCTCTCCTCTGTGTTTGTTGGTTTATTCTCCTATGTCAGTGTCAGGCTTTTTTGCTTTTTCATTTGTAGATCCATTTGTGAGTAAGATGAGCTTCGTCTGTGTTCATTGTGTTAATTATTCGCTTTCCCTCCTCAGTTCCCCTGGTTCCTGTATCCTTGACCTCCCCTGTGTTTAAGCTCCTTGAACACACTGTTCCTCTGGTGTCCATCCTTGTTTTTTAAGTTGTTTGCCAATTAAAGTTAAGTTCAGTTAAGTAGTTAGTATAGCACAGTTCAACAACATGGCAGGTCAAAGCTCTTTACATGTTGAAAACATAACACAGCCTCATGTTTTTCACTCTTTTCCAGCCATTTACTTGGCAAAGAGGAACATCCGTAAGAAAGGCATGCTGGAACCCTATGAGCAGGTACCTGTGCTGTGTGGGTCACGCCATGATTGTGACAACAAATACATCTAGAAAGGCCACGATAAAGAGACCATGCTAGTGATAAGTCTTGGGGTTCGTTTCCATCATTAAATTGAGCTATCCAAAACGCGACCTTACGTTTAGCTGCTTCAATTTAGATTACTGTTTTCTGGCAGAAAATACTCACATTTAGAACTGGTTGTAGCAAGGTAAAAGGAATTTTTCAGTTAAATGGAAAATACCACCGTTCCCCCAAACCTAATCTAATGATTCCGTGTCTCAAACTGAGTAGATTACAGCAGTTATGATTGAAGTGTTTTCAGGAGGTTAAATCTGTTTGATTTACAGAAAGTGTGTGTTTTTTTTTTCTCTATAATAGATGCATCATGAGGCTCACCTGATTCATACTGTCACCCTGTTTGTGTTTTCAACAGGTAGATTACAACCACCTGCATGAGTGGCTGAACCACAAGTGGGACTTTATTGTAATGCAAGCCACTGAGCAGTACAAGTAAGTGACCTGGTTGTGCCTTCATACATGCCTTTAGAAAACAGTCACACATACACAGACACACCACCCAGTTCTAATGGTCATGGCCTTCAGACCTGTGTATCCTGGAGCTGACATGATTTTGGACCTACCCAGAACACAAACTGCTCTATAAAGCACCGAGCTACCTTTAAGAATATGGTAAACCACTGAACTAACCATTTCAAAAGGCGTGTTAGAATGAGAAAAACTATACAGACTTAGTCTAAGAATGCTTTATGATAATGAAGGTGAAATATCTGCTTGTGGCTCTTTGATAAACAGAATGTTTTGAGAGAAAGTTCAGTGAAAAGGCTCTTATTTTGTCACTGTCTCTTTAAAGATAAGCGATGCTTAGGTACATTTGCATATTTCAGCAAACAACATCACTCATCAGTGCCTTGCACTAGTAATCAGTGAGGATTTTATATCATACACTAACAAAGATTTTTTTTTTTCATTCCTCTTTACAATTATGTGTGGCTTTAGGTTGGCTCTGATTGGCTGTTTTTGACCATAACTGGTGCATTTCTGCAGATGGCTGAAGGGTCACAGATTATCTGACTCATCTTATATTGCCACCACAAAGTGACAGTTTTAACAAATACGTAAAAATAAAATAAAATAAAAAAAGCACTGTTTATAAAAGTTACATACTAATGCTTTAAGAATAGCCCCAACATTTCTGAAACCTGTGGCGTGAAGGACAAGCATGGTAAACATCTGTCTTCAGATGTGAGCATCTTCATCGTTTTCAAGTTTTTAACATCTGTTATCAAGTTCAACATAAATAGACATGTATGTGCCTCCTTGTTTGCTGTTTCTTGTGTTTCATTTCTTTGGAGCTCTTCCATGTTTCCTTTGGTTCTGTGTTTTCCAGGGCTGGTAGAGACAGGAACAAGGCAGACCGAGTGGTCTTTGACTGCCAGGAGAGGGCCTTTTGGATTGTGAACAGGCCTCCGGTCAGTTTGTCTCATTCTCTCTATGTATTTGGAGAAGCGTCAGTCATTACTTTACAGCCACTCAGTGATGGTTCATGTGTAACAGTGCCCTGTGTGAACCCCTCCTGCTACAGCCCCAAAACATGGCCAAACATAAACCGACCTATTGATGACACAGGCAACACAGAATGGTTTAATAATAGCTTCTGAGAAACATCAAGGACCAGTCCATTTTCTAATATTGATTGATCTGGACTGATAGATGGATACAAGCTGTATCCAAAAAAATCCTCATGAATGTGTTTTCAGAAAATAAATAAAAATTTACAACAGAATAATAGAGCAAACACTCACAATGACATGTTGATCAGATCATAAAGGATATCTAAAGTAAGTTAGATTTTTAATTAACCATATATACTATACTATACCATACCATACAACACATACCACACCATCAATCCACACAGTGCAGTCTATGAATCAAAACATCATTGAACATTTTCATACTTTTGTCTCTTTACAAAGATAATAAAGGTTTTTTTGTTTTTTTTTTAAACTAAAAATGTGTTGGAAAGAGTTTCTCCTCAGTGCAGAACAGTCCAGTTGAGTTTTGACTTAAGATGCAGGATTTTGAACTAGTTTGGGTTCCACCCCCAGAAAATCCCTTCCACTAAGTTCTGAAGCAAATATCCACTTCAGTGTGGTCAGCAGACACTTTCCTACAGCTGGAGATGTTACTACTGTAACATCTTCAGGCTAAAACTCCATTAGATTAAGAACACTGCTGGGTCTGATGGAGGGACTTCCTCCCATAATGCATCCTGAGTTCACTTTGCAAGCTGGTGGTCGGAAGCCATTAGTGGTTAGCGTGAGTCGGCATGAAAATCCAGGCTGAACTGCATACAGCCTCACACAGAGCACTCACCACTTCAGCTTTTACACTTCTAAACTGCAGATCACTGGGCATGCTGTGGTGGAGTAGGGGATAGCGCGACCCATGTTTGGAGGCCTCGAGTCCTCGTCGCGGGTTCGATTCCCGGGCCCGGCGATATTTGCCGCATGTCTTACCCCCTTACTGTCATATAAGGGACACTAGAGCCTGCAAAAAGCCCCCTGGTGGGGGAAAAAAATAAAATAAACTGCAGATCACCCACTGCTTGGTGATTTTTATGTCACCTGTCAAAGGTCAGAATGTTATGGCTGATTGGTCAATATAATCCTTGACTAACTAATTATGTTTTGCTTGTCCAGCGCCGGACTCACAGTGCTTTGGACGTTGGCCCAGAACGACTTATTAATCCCAATGTAGAAGAGGTACAGGTCAGTACACACACACACACACACCCCCACACACACACCCCAACCTGAGTCTTTGTGTTTGTGAAGTAGAAATGCCACGTACAAAACTGACTGTAATGAAACATTTTGACTAATCTCTTCTTCTTTCTGATTTGTTTGTTCTTCTTTCAAACAGATCATCTTAATATGAAGAGATGAAGGCGTAAAGTTTAGCTGTATTCACACTGTGCGGTCCAAAGGTCTCAAAGTGGATCCAGAACTGTTCTGTTTCTGTCAACATCTCAGCACAATTCCAGATCATCTCTGATAAGATTAAGATCAGTGGCAAAAACATTGAAAACCAATGCTGAAAATAAAAGACAATTTTAAATTCAGACTTTTGATAAATGTTGTGTCGTATTTGAAACCAACTTTAATCTTAGACTTTGGGACGTCACTGTGTGCATACGATGTGGTGCTGTGCTCCGTTTAACTCCTGAAGACATTAAAGTTGTAAAAAGTTGTCAACAGCTTTATGACCAAGAATTAGTTAGAATTAGAAAGACAGTAGTGTAGTTCCACAGTGTAGATATCATCATCCAGTACTGCTGCTCTGAGCATCATGTGTTGTGTTTAGGTTTAGAAATGTCTGTTTGTGCTTTACTGTAAATGAAGCCAGGCTTGTGTCACGTATTCCTCCATATTAACCACAAACTTTAACATATTTCATTGGGTTATTACATGACAGACCCACATAAAGTGGAGAATAACTATGAAAGGCGCATGTTTTATTATCAATAAAAATCTGAAAAGTGTAATGTGTATTGGGCCTTCCTGAGTGGATACTGTGTAGAACCAGGTTTGGTTTCAGCTCCAGCTGCAGGTCTGATCCGTTCCACTGAAGGAACAGATCAGACCTGCTGTGGGTTTATGGTTCCTGTCATAAACCCACAAATAGATATTTGATCTATTCTGTTTCTGTTCATTCAGAAGTTTATTTAGGATCACCAGACTAAAGGGGGATAGATACAAATCTGAAACTTTTCTACAAGTTTCAGATTTTTGTTTCTAAAATATTTTCAAAACCATGTTTCATTTTTATTTGTATTGTAACTCTGCAGTATTTTGTGTTGGTTTGTCACAGTAATTCTAATAGATTACACTGAAATAAGATGTTGCAACATGACAGAGATGAAAATCTGAGCGGATTTTAATACTTTTTGCATTCTATTTCAAAATGTTCCATAATGATCTCTATCTTCCTTCCTTCCAGAAAATCACCTTTGACCAATACAGACGGGTCGTAAGTTAAAGCATTTAACATATTTTAATAACTAGGCTCATTAGTTTAATTAGCAATATGGCATAGAAAATCACTGAAATCACTGAGATGTTTTTTCCTCCAATGTAATAAATAACATTTTGTGTTCATAATTTTTAGAACATTTTCTACCAGCAAGCCATCATGAGATCCAAGGTCAAATCTAGTGTTTCACTCGGAGCGTAAGTTCTTCTGGTTCTGTTTTATTAGAAACGTGACAGACAGGTGGAAAGAGAGTATTCCAGAAATACAAATCTGCAAATCATCCAATTAACTGACTAATCATCAGAATAATTGAGAGATTAATCAATTAATCGTCAGAATGATCAATTACTAAAATAATTGTTATTTCTAGCACCAATTATTATTATTATTATTATTATTATTTTTTTGTTCCCTTTGATTTAAAACCCCAGATATTTGCAGGTGTTTCTGAATTTGTGCAGCAGTGTGGAATAGGTTGAGTTGCTGAACTGTGCTGACATTCCTGCAGGTTGGTCAAATACATCACCTCCTACAAAAACCACGATGCTTTCCTGGCTCCTTGTCTACCCAGCAACCCGTGGGAAACGGACCACGACGCCTACTGGACTCTTAACATGAGAAGGTGAACACGACTAGGAAGGGGAAAAAACCCCATCAGGACTGGTAAATAGTTCACAGGATGCTTGCTGTAATCACAAGGCTAACTGTTTGCTCCCAGAGTGGACGTTCCCACTAAAATGCGAGTGGAACGCTGGTCCTTCAGCTTGTTTGAGCTGCTGACGGACCTGAGGGGACGAGACGATTTCAAGATCTTCCTGAAGAAGGAGTTCAGTGGTACGATGCTGCAGCTTTGTGTATCTTCAGCTCTGCATGTTAGGGATGAAACGATTAATCAGACTAATCATGACGAATTGATTATTGAAATAATCCTCAACTGTTTTAGTAATTGATTAATCTTTTACTAGAAGCCGTTTGCTGAAAGAACATGTAGTGCACTGTAAAACATTTGAGCCGCATTTAGTTATCTTGTTTATTCTTTAAATCAAATTAATTTAGAGAGTTTTAGGTTTCGAATCTAAATGTGAGTTTATGAAAGATAAACTCACAATAGTAAGTTGTGTTAGCTTTTTATTCATCTTGTAAAACCTCTAAGAGTAGAATAAACTAGAGTTTTTAGGTTGGCGCTAAAAAAACCCTTGAAAGAATAAAAAGAGAGGAGTGGGAACTATTTCCCAGAGTGCTCAGCGGCACGTTTTTGTATTCTGTGTGAGATGGAACTGTGTTACATTGATCTGACTCTTGTGTGTTATTAAGGCAAATGTTCATTGTAATGTGATGTTTAATCAAATTCTTCATCTGATCAGACGTTTGTTTGTTCTGTACTCCAGGGGAGAATCTGGCCTTCTGGGAAGCAGCTGAGGAACTGAAGTGGGGCACGGCCTCCTCCATGTCAGCCAAGGCCGAGACCATCTTCAAGTAAGCTCAAAAACGGACCATTTATGTCCACAAAGTTGATCTCATTCACTTTTTTTTGCTTTTGTCTTGATTATTTATGCATGTTTGGAAAAATCCTTAAATCTCCCCTGACAACCATTCACAGGAACCTCAATGCTTGCTCAGATAAATCCACGCAGCTCCTCCTCAGAGCTGCTGCTTCCAAGCTTCCACCTCACAGAGCAGCCTTCCCCACAAACC
>CAEGAG010125292.1:0-10586 GCA_903067065.1 Brachyrhaphis terrabensis | reverse complement strand
CCATCCATCCATCCATCCATCCATCCATCCATCCATCCATCCATCCATCCATCCATCCATCCATCCATCCATCCATTACTGTTCCCCATCCATCCTTCCATCCGTCCGTCCGTCCATATTAATTACAGCTTGTGAATTGTAATAACCAGATCTGACTGAATGTTTTTGTCTTTCTCTCAGTTGGCCAAGAATGTAGGAAACAGTAGTTTCAATGAAATCATGGAGGCCAACCTCCCCTCCCCTTCTCCGAAACCCAACCCCTCAAGTGACATGTAAGTACTTCTCCCAACCGGGCGTCTCCTTCACAGAAAACCTTCTTGAGAAACTCGACTTTGTCCTCAGGACGGTGAGGAAGGAGTTCATCAACGCCAAGTACGTGGACCACAAGTACGCGAGGAAGACGTGCACGTCGGCGGCGGCCAAGATAATCGAGTTGTTTGAGGCCATCCAGACCCGGGACCTGCTGGCTCTCATTCAGGTTTACGCCGAGGGGGTGGAGCTGATGGAGCCGGTGCCAGAGGCAGGACCGGTGAGTGAGACCGCTGCGTCACCGCTGAGTGTGTCCGGAGAGTTCTGTTGGTACATGAAGCCAAATGTGTCTGCACAACCATGTTTTGATTTTTTGTTCCATTTTGCTATCCTAAATCAAGCTGGAAGACGTGCTCTAGAAATGAACGCATTTAATTTAAAATGACAATTGACATAAACTTTTTATTTTCCTTGTATAGAGAAATGTTAATTTAAGCCAGCTGATCCAGGCATATGAATTATTCAATCATTAAATGTTTGAGTATACTGAAGTGATAAACCAGTGTTGTATTTAGCTAGATTCATCCAAAAAATACCAAAGAAAGCGTCTTAAACATGCATATCTATATCTATAGAACCAAGATAGGCTTATTGTAAATCATAGAACTGCTTTAATTTGTTTTTATTTGTTACTTTTTTACCTACTAAAGGGTATAATAGGCATGATTTCTTCTGTATAACTTTAAATAAAGCAATAAATAAGTTTTAAAAAGCTATCTGTCCACAGTAAAGGCAAATGTATTTGTAGGAATCAACATCAGGCCTCCAAATGTAAGAAGGCCGCACCAGATGTTAGGCATGGTGGTGGCGGCATTATGCTGAGGTTCTGTTCTGCTGCCTGGCTGGTTGTGATTCACTCAAATACAAGGAAAAACTGCCTACAGAGCCACACATTAAAATCATCAACTCCAAGTTTTGGATTCATTAGTCTACCAATGAATACAAAAAATAAATTAAATACTCAGGCACAGAAATATGTAGTAAAATATCCATTTAAAACTCCCAGCAGTCCACAGATTGCAGAGGGTTTCATCATTAAGTGACTTGAAAAACCCAAAAATAAGATATTTTTACCAACTCCAGGAACGAAATGGGTGTAAACGACTGGAAAAAGTCTGAGTCATCTGACAGACTTTACCACAGCAGGTGCTGCTAGCCAGCAAACCACTGCCACTTAGATCTGCAAAATCTGTGTCGATTCCTTATTCCCTTAAATGGCGACACATGTGCTCTTGTGTCTGTTTTTTTTCTTCTTTTATTTATTTTGCTGCACTGCCCGTTTCCTGCAGTTTGCTCTTCGTTTGCGGCGCCTCTTCAGGCGTTTAATGAAAGTTAAATAACGGGCGGTGGCGATGGCACGCGTGATCAGATTTAATCCGACGTAAATGGGTCAGGGTTTTACAACACCAACATGGTAGTTCCTCTGATTAAAAAATTAGGTGTGCGACGGTGCAGGAGAGTAACAAGGATGAGAGAGGATATGATTTGGTGACGAAGGGAGCTGCTGCTGCTGCTGTCGTCTGCACTGTGAAGTCTGAGTCACCACTATCTGATCTGCTGCTGTCAGTAACTCCGATTGCTGCAAAGTGACATCCAAACCCCGGCTTTACACGGCATAAAAAGGCTAGTCCATGCTTTGACCTTTTCAAAGGTGACTAATAGTTTTCTCATATTTCCATCCCTGTTTGTGAATTTAAAACCGTTTTAGAGGCAAAATTTTGCAAAAGCACAGCTTTAACAATGCAGAATTGCTATTTTTAGGAGCCATTTTGTTTACTGCAGTTTGTTTAAATCCTCAAACAACCTCTCACACACATACACAAAAACACACACACACACACACACACCACAGAATACAGAATGGATGTTGCCTCAGTGTGGCTCTGCTGTGTTTGATGGCCCCCTGCAGGAAGCTGGAGAGACAGCTCTGCACTACGCTGTCCGGACCGCCGACCAGACCTCACTGCATCTGGTGGACTTCCTTGTGCAGAACAGGTAACGAAGAATTAATCCATACATTTGTGGATTAACTCTATATCTGCAAGAGAAGGAAAACTTGTCTGCAGAAACAAATTGTATTGGTCTCTTTTTTATATGAAGCTGAAGAGCAGAGGTAGGCTTAGTGCTGCTCTGCTCAGATTCCCACAAGGCAAAAAGAAATGGGTCAAGCTCTTGCTCTCTGCTTTAATTTATTCCCTTTTTCCAATTGCTTATCCACCACAGAGTTAAAGCTTTAAATAATAACCTCACTTATTAAATCTTATTTCTTAAAATGTTGCATAATTTCATGTCAGACAGATACAAAAAGTGAGGAATCAGAGTGTTTTTCCTGCAGTGGTAACCTGGATAAGCAGACCGAGTGGGGGAACACCGCCCTGCATTACTGCTGCATGTACGAAAAGCCCGAGTGCCTCAAGTTGCTCTTGAGAGGCAAGCCGGCCACTGACATCGGTGAGTCACGCTCATCCTCTGCCGTCTGTGCGCGCGCATCAGCCTCAAAGTGTTAATCATTTTCTTCTTTTTTTTTTCTGCCTCTTTCCCCTTCCTCAGCCAATCAGAACGGAGAGACGGCCCTGGATGTTGCCAGGCGACTGAGGAACACTCAGTGCGAGGAGGCAGTAAGTGCAGCTGGAAACGATGGATGTCGGAGGAGAAAATACAAAAATAAACCCTAAAAATACACTAAAAACATAAACATCAGTTTGGTTAAATTAGAGATTTTTGGAGCTTAAAACAAACCAAATAGGATTGATACTGAGGAGGAATGGAGGTGTTTAGCTAGAACACTAGATGGCAGTGTTGAGTCTGTGTTGAGCCTCAGGCAACTGGAACAACAGAGTGGAAGAAATGAATGTGGTTGTTATTAATGCAAATATGAGCAGGCTGTTTTACACCCACTGTATGTACAATTTAAAATACATTTTATATATATATATATTTTAAAGTATTCACACCCCCTTATTTTGCCTAGTTACAGCAAACTTCAATGTATTTTGTGTTTTACCAACACAAAGTAGTGCTTGATTGTGAATTTGACAAAAAAATACTTATTATTCACAACACTAATCAACATTCGAATGTGCAATGACGGCACTTGTTGTTGATTTTTGTGTTTTTATGATGTGAAGAACTTTGAACTGCCTTGTTGCTGAAATATTCAATACAAATAAACTTGATTGATTGATTGATTCACAAATATACAGCTGAAAAGTGTGGCATGCATTTGTATTGAGCCCCCTTTATTTTAACATCATGAGTTCTGCAATCTACAAATATGGCCTGTGGTGTAGATACTTTCATCCTAAAACATGGTGGTGAAAGTATCTTGCTGTGGCTTTACTTTAACATTGTCAGTATGTAGATGAACACATATGGTAAAAGATTTGCAGCTGTAATTGCAGAAAGAGAAAGTTCTGGAGCTGGATATATATTTTTAGTTGCAAAATAAAATGTTTAAAACAATTTTTGTTTGTTTGTTTGTTTCCACTTGTTGCAACTCAGCTCACCAAACTCTAACTGGTTCTAAAGGAAAGTGGTTTCCTCATTTTCTTTTGCCAGACAGAAATATAAACAAACAATAAGAGTGAGTCAAATTTAAAATGACCAAGACACTTGAAGACTTCTTAGTTATGCTTTACGTTGGTTTTTCAAAAAAAATTGCCACTAAATTCAGTAAATATAAAGAAGGTAAAGGTGTGTAAATACTTTTGCAAATCTAACTCATGACATTCCTGTTGGCCACAGCCTTTTGTGTTTTTATTCACAGAAGACATGAAAGGTAGGGTTTTTCATGAAGCATAATTTTAGATGTTGATTTGAGTGTTTTTGTGATTTTTTTCTCTGATTCAGCTCATCCAGGCTGCAGAGGGGAAGTTCAATCCTCACATCCATGTGGAGTACGAGTGGAGCCTCAGACTGGAGGAGATGGACGAGAGCGACGACGACCTGGACGACAAGGTGATGACATGGTCTTTATGTCTCCACATCTTCTGGTTTTAAGAAACAAAATTAAAAAATAGAAGCATAAAAATCAAGGCCAGGCCTTTGCTGCCTTAATTTATATTAACTAATTAAATAGATTTTAATGCATTAGAAATTTCACGCAATTATTCGCGTTTTTCTTTTTTACATAGAAAAAGTCCGGAACAGTTTTTGTTTTTATGGTATTTATTATTTGAGGTGGTGCTCCCCATTTTTGTTCAATTTTGTTTGTTTTTATTGTTCCCAAGTTAAATGAGTAACGGCTTGTAAAAGAAAGTACCAGAAATGCTGTTTGGATAAAATCACTTGGACTTTCTTCTTCCTTCCTCATGTACGACCTGAAATGGATAAAGTCTTTCTAAATACAAAAATAATTTTAAAAAATAAATAAAAAAATAAAGTCCTGAGCAGGAACCTTTGTGTTGTGTTTTTGGGACACCCGTAAATCTGACGGACAAGCGGCATGTGCAAACAACAGCGATGGTCAAAAAAGCTGACCATCACTTTCCCCACTGGGAGTTAAGTTTTGTTTCAAAAACGATCTGATGTGGCGTTTGAAAGGCTACTGTGCCGACATACAATTTTGAAACGAATTGCGTTTAATTTAATGTTGTGAATTGATTAAAAAATGTAATCAGATTAATCACACTGCCTAAGTTTGTAAGCATTAGATATAAATATCAACACATTTGTGGTTCTTGCAGGAATGGTGTTCTGGACAAGCCACACTCAAACCAATTAAAATGCCAGAAATGATCTGTTTGTTTTCTTTTTTAAGCAGAAAGTAGTTAATATAGTCTCCCAGTATTCAACAGCAACTAAGGAAAATGTAGTCCTCTGCATACAAGTAGCAGTAAACTTGTTCAGGGGACAACTGACAGAGAAGATGTATTTTATTTTCTAGTTCTTGATGCTTCAGTTTTCCAGGTTTTTATGTTCCGAGCGTTTTACAGGAAGTCATTTTGAGACTGATCGGTGTCTTTGTCCACGTTCCTCTCCAGCCCAGTCCCATCAAGAAGGACCGCTCTCCCAGGCCGCAGAGCTTCTGCCACTCCTCCAGCCTGTCGCCCCACGACAAGCTCTCCCTGCCCGGCTTCATCAGCCAAAGGGACAAGCAGCAGCGGCTCTCCTACAGCGCCTTCACCAACCAGATGTACAGCGCCTCCACCGACCTCAGCTCCTCCCCCGTGGCCGATGGGCCGCCGCTGCCACCCAGGAATCAGGGCAAAGGTCAGACATGCCTGCTCCGAGAGCGTCCGCTGTTATTCCAGCCGGGTTTCAGAGTTTATCTGCTTTTTGAAATTCAAATTCAGGATTCTGCAGATGTCAATGCAAATGTGCGCTTCTAATCCAAAGAGGCATATAAGGCTGTGCACTGCAAAAACTCTAAATCTTACCAAGTGTTTGGTCAAGTATATAGTCCAAATATCTTGAAAAATTGAAATAAGACAAAATCGACAAGTAACTTTTTAGCAAGATATAGGAGCTTGTTTTAAGAAATAATTCCTTAATATTGATTAAAAAGTTCTAGTTTTGCTTGTGAATTAGTCGAGCTAATGAAACTAGAACTTTTTCATCAATATTAAGGAATTATTGACTATAAAAAGCTGCTATATCCTATAAATTTACTTGCAAGTTACTTTTGTCTCATTTCAGTTCTACTAAGGCATTTGCACTAGTAACTTCACCAAAAATATAGACTTTGTGTTTTTGCAGTGTGTTGTTACTGTAGAGAGAATCTGAACATATATGGATTCATTATCAGGAGAGAATTAGCGGCAGGTTAGTGGGAAGTTTCCACTTTGCTCAGTCACCACATACACACACGCACACACACACACCCTGCAGTGGTATGCAGTTTGTCAGCACACAGATCAGAGGGCGGAAATCAGGTGTCATTAGGATTACTTATAAAGTAAACTTGGAGGAAAACGCAGCCTCGGGAGAAGGCAAGTGATGATTGTGTTAAAGAAAGGGACGCTAGAAACACACTTTGTCCAATTATGGTTGTTGTGCTGTCTCTGCAGTATTGCAATTAAAAATAACACTCCTCCCTCTGTCACAACATCATCGGTGTCAAAAACATCACAAAATGCTGCATAAGCCGTTTAATCTGTTGTTATTCCAGTGTCAGCTGCAGAGCAAAACAGACCTTTAAGCTTTAAGCTGCAGTTAATACAGAATTTTCCTTATAGCTCTTCTGTTTCTTTTTGAAGAGTTTTCTTTTTCACACCAGTTTCTTTTTTATTTACAGCAACACTTTCTGTTTATTTTTGCTGACTCCCACTTATGCCAACCAATATCTCACTTCATACACTGTCTTTTTATTCAGTGTACGTAAACATCTGGTTTTAACTGTATATTACAATTAGCACAATTAGCGCAGTTAGCAATACTACCTTTGCTTTAATCTGACTGGCCTTCCTGTTATCTTCTCTTCTCTCAACTTCATTTAAAACTTCTCGCATGCACTTAAAACAACTAACATTGTGTATTTTTCACTCAGTAACAACTTCCACAGTAAAGAGTTCAGCTGTTAGCTTGAGCAGGTAGCGTTAGCATGTGGTTTGTTCACTAATCAGAAAGTATCATTGAGTTTCAGACCAGGAAGTCACTGATGAGGACTATTAAGACTGAAAAATTTTAAGCTGATTTCTTTTTGCATCTGTAGCCATTGTCGACAGGATAAATGTCTGAGTTATTAACTCGAATTTAAACCAAATAGAACCTCAGTTATTTCCAATCACAGAAGAAACATTAACTTTTTAGCTTTCAGAAAAATGTCAGGGTGAGATTTTATGATCTGATGCTTAGGCTAAGTTGGAAGGAAAAGAACAAATATTATATCTGTGAAGTCATAAAAAATACCAGTGTTTGTAATTGTTAAAATCAGTAATCTAATCTCAAAAAAAGAATATAGTTTTTCTTGTGTTCCCAAAACATCTGGAGTTGAACTCAGCTCAGCATGTTGAAGTGTGAATTTGTTCAAATCTAATAAAGAGCTGAACTGTCCTACTCATGTTGGCCTGAAATCTAATCAGAGTGTTGGCTGTCTCATGGTGGACGTCCCAGCCGTCAACTGACCTCTTTGTCACGTAAATTGGTCTCTCACTGAAGACATTTCTGTCCATTAATTTACAACTCTGTGCTTGTTTCTGCTGTTTATTTGGAAAGGAAATGAACTCTATTGGTTTGTAGGCTTGAAAAAGAAACTCACACCAATTGAAGCTTTTCCACATTTTGTCACATTGCAGTCACAAACGTCACTTTTTTATGATTTTTATTTATTTTTTTGTTGTTATAATTTACCACCTCCAACCTATAAGTAGGCTATAATTGTGAATGACTTTTTAAAAATGTTCAGAGATTTTCATTCAGCCCCTTGAGTCTTTTCTGTAGAAGTAAAGGCTTTTGCCCATTCTAGCTCAAACTCAGACAGATTGTCACAACATTTTAATTGGATTTTATTCTGGAATTTGACTAGGCCAATGTAGCACATGGATTATTGGCTCTAAGCCATCCCATTGAATCTCAGTCTGTAGCGAAATCTGTTTGGATGTGAAGTCAGAGCTAAGAGTGGTCTGATTGTGATTTAAAGTTTATTCATAATTTTATAAGCATGATTTTCAGCCATTGTTTATGTCCTGATTTGCCCCGTCTGTCTTCTTCTGGTGCAGAATTATGACACATGACTCATCAATGACATAAATGTTGAGTTTTATCCGCCGTCCAGAGTTCAGACGCTTTGAAAACAATTAGATACGTACCTTTGTGGCACAGATTGCATGTTTTGGGGGGTGAAAATATCAGAGTTGGATTTGGTGGGTTTCGTATCCAAACTGTGGATTTCTGCAGCTCCTCCAAAGTCTGTTTAGAAGTTCCTCTGTAATGTAATATTCCAATGAAATTAGTTAGTTTGTGGTTGCCAGTATGTGGAAAAGTTTGCGTAACAGTTCAAAGGTTCAATTGTTTTTTTGTTCTCTGAAGCTGATTTTAATGAATAGCTGCAGTTTGTTGTTGTAGGGTCATGTTAGATAGTTAAAGTCGATCTTTGAGATGGTAAGCAACATCCACAGATTAACCCCTCTAATTCTTCAGCTTGTTCGCCATTTTCTCCTCTCTTTTTGCTTCGCTTGTCTCTGATAAGGTTTCATCTTATTTTCCAGCGTGTGTGTGGGAGCAGCTCTTCATAAAGGCCGACTCGCTCAGAGATTCTCTCCCACACTCCTCATCTTCGCTCTGTTTTTCTTTCTCTTTTTTTGTTTCTCTATTCTTTCAGCTCCACACTTGGCATTCCTTGGCTCTCATTCGCACTACGCCACTCTGGCTGGCACCCGACCATACATCAGTGAATATCTTGGTTTACGTTCTTCCCTCCTTTTTATCCCTTTGGTTTGTTTCCTTCTTTACAGCTCAGATCTGCAGTTTGGTGGTTGAACCATGTAGGCTCGCTATTACTGCTTGCCTATGTTATTTTTTAATCTTTCTGCAGTGATGCCCTGCCGTTGCTGAGCTGTAAACCTTTAACCACAGCTGATTGCTCTCTGGCTGAGCTCTCTACTGGCTTCTTTCATCCTACTTTACTCTACATTAGTAAACTAGAGAGTCCCATTAGACATAATTCAGGAAGAAAACCCCAATATGCATCCCGAATACATCCTTTCACCAGTGGCTTATATTTGTATCCAGACAATTTTGCTGTTTTGTTCTGACTCCTCCATCCCCGCTTTGGGGATTATTTTTGTTGGGTTTGTTTAGGGCTGGACAATAAATCAATAACAATATATATTGCAATAGACATATGATCAATGTCAGTGATTAATACATCTGATAGGATATTCAATATAGAAAGTATTCAATGAACTTCTTATAGCTAGCTAAACAAGGAATCAACTAACTCACTCACTCTTTTGTTACCTAGCAACAACGTGTTGAGTAACTTGCGCAGCAGCAGTAGTCTTATGACTGCTTAAAAATAAGCTTAACAATAACGGCGTGAATTGAAAACTGTGGATAAAACCAGAAAGTAAGTCTGTCGTCACAATAACAAATTTTGCTGGACGATAAATTGTCCCAGAAGTTATTGCAATAAACGATAATATTGAATTTTTGAGAGCATTTTCAAGAAACATAATGCTTATATTGAGGAAGAAAAGATGAAAAGGTATTTTGAGTCTCACCTTATTCTCAATGTCTTCCAACAAAAAAACAAATGACAACCATTGGTCTTCTCTCTCCCCTTCACAATAAGAGCCTAAATTCTGGTGTGAAATGTATACGTTTGTGTCCGGCATAATGGCAAAAATAATCTCAAAGATCATTAAATTTTAAATTCTAATGAACATTTAATACTGGAACTGAAAGACATTTTAAATATACAGAATAAATAAATAAAACAACATAAACAACAAATAATATTAAATATGAATTAACTGTAAACAAATTGTCCTTCAAAAAATGATTAGTTTAGACCAATGCGCCTGTCTGAAGACTTTTATCGTCCAGTTTTTGGTAGAAAGAAGGAAGGAAGGAATGAAAGAAAGAAATATAGAAAGAAACAATAAATAATACAAATGGAAATTATCATGCAATTACTTGATTTATTGACGGAAACGTGATGCCACCATTTTGGTAGTATTTCAGATATTTAAAAGAAAAAACTAATCAGTAATTATCAATATTGACCAATATGAAATGCTTATATCGTGATACTTTTTTCAGCCATACCGTCCAGCCCTAGGTTTGTTTGATTTGTTGACTTCATCATCTCGTGTCTTATGTGTCACTCCTCCAGCTCCTCCCCCATCCGGCCCTCCCTCCACACTCACACCAGGAGGCAGCTCCACCCTGTCCAAGAAGAGACCTCCGCCCCCGCCTCCTGGACACAAACGCACCCTGTCCGACCCACCCAGCCCGCTCTCTCACAGTCCGCACAGTAAAGGGGGCGCAGTAACCGGGGGTGAGACCGCAAAGCACACGAGAAACAGCAGCTAGCCGGCTCGACTCGGGGTCTCCGCTCCAGACATCAGATGGAAATAAAGAGCTGTTGTTTGAGATTAGGAACCAAAAATAGAAACACAAAGTCATTTTCTCCATCAGACTTCTAAAGAGTTTCCTGTTGGTGAAGCTTCAACCATATTTAGACGGTTTATTAGCCTCTTCCTGTTGGGAAGTAAGAGTTTCTATACAGAATGGAGCAGTAGATGAGATGTTCTCTGAATCCATCCATCCATCCATCCATCCATCCATCCATCCATCCATCCATCCATCCATCCATCCATCCATCCATCCATCCA
>CAEGAG010125267.1:0-12756 GCA_903067065.1 Brachyrhaphis terrabensis | reverse complement strand
GAAAAAAAAAAAGAAAGAAAGAGAATTTTTGTTGATGGGGGAGAAAAGTGGGGGGTGGGGGGGGGGGGGGGGGGGGGGGGTGGGGGGGGGGGGGGGGGGGGGGGGGGGCGCGTGGGCGTGTGTGAAGAGTTTTGGGGGTGTTTTTAGTTTGTGTCAAAGATCATCTGACAAAGATGAGACTAAATCAATAACTTGGGTAAAAAGGAGGCCTTCTGTGCACAAGCTTTGTTCAAAGCAAGGCTTTAAAGTTCAAGAGACGCCCATTTATTCAAGAGCCACTTTGTGTTTTGAAGCACTTCTAAAGAAGAGAAAATAAAAACAAACTATTATGACAATGCAGGCTGTGTTTGGCTAGTGAGTTCTAGAAAATATGTCTAAATAGGCAGTAACAATTTACTGGTACAGACTGTGCATACTACCTGCATACATAATATATCACAGCTTTGACAAAATATTTTTTCAAAATCAGTGAAATAGTCCATTACGATGTTCTTCACATCTTACTTCTTTTTAGTGGGATGCAAAACAAAGTTTTCTGGAGCTGGAAGCCGTTGTAGTCATTGGTTACCAGGTCAAGGTATTAATGTCTCAAGACTATTAAAATATTTCTGTCTAACTCTAACCTTCGAACTACATGAGCAGACAGCCTTACTAACAGGTTACCAGCTCGTTATAAACAGCAGAAAACTCAAGTTAATAAAATCTAAATCAAATTAAGACTTATAAAGTGCAACAGTGTTAATTTTGCTGAACTTGGAAAAAGTTTTTTTTCTGCTTTCAATAGAAGCAATTAGATCATGATTCTCTTTTCAATTGTGTGCAAATAACATCATACTTTACAACGGTGATACTCAAAGTCAAATCTGAAGTCACGACACTTAAGAGAACTTGCTAGTAGTTCTGCACTTGAGCTTCAAGTGAACTTTGACAAGACCTGAGCAGAACAAACCTTGTTCCTACAACCTTAAGTGAAAGAACAAATTTTATGTAAAAAGTAAACAAACAAAATATAATTAAAACCTCAGCTGGATCAGTTAACCAGCTGGAAATGGGACAGTTTTTAGTATCAACTTATGTCCAGCCACAGTTTCAAAACAGCTAAAATTTTCCATCATGAGATTACGAAAGTTTTAAATCCTTATAATGAACGGACAGAAGAAGCAAAGAGAAAAGCAGCCCCTCCCTCACATGTTGCTGGTCACCTGCTTGTAAGAAAATGCTTCCATTGTTTGTCTTGCTTAAAACAAAGAAAGACAAAATTGCAATATATTGAAAATCTCACTATTAAAAAAATTAAAACTTCTTATTGATCCTGTTAAAAGGGCATCCTAACAAATGCTACAGATTTTAACATAATCATGTAATAAGACTCTGTGCTAGCAAGTGTTTGGACAGCATTAGGCAGCTTCATCACCCTCACAGCAGCGATGAAGGGTTTGGAGATGCTGCAGGTTTGGTGTGTTTTGGAGTGTGAGAAGTGTTAAACAGGGTTCATTCTGAGCCAGGCGTCAGTGTGAATCTGTTCTGTAAGCAAAGAGCTCATTCTTGACAAAGTGGGAGGATGAAAAACAGGTAAATAAAGATAAAAATCTATGAGCAAACTCCCCCAAAGACCACCAGAGGGAGGCCATTTTGCTCTCCTCTCTGTAGTGGCAGTCTGACCTGTGATAGGAGGCTGGCATCGTTAAATGTGTGACTCTACAGGGATCCACGCAGTTTGGCAAAGGATGCAGAAACAACGGGAAATTTGGGGCTACATCAAAATGTGCTTATCATTCCTCCACTAAGACGGATTAGAATTAGAGAAAAGGGGAGCTGCGTCTATGTATCGACTTCCTCTGCTTTAAGCCCGCTGCAGCAACAGCACAATACTTTTGTCATAGTCTGACTTCTGGCAGCACAAACAATAATGTGAATGCTGCTTGTGTTACCTTTTTAAAGTAAAAGGAGAAAAACCTTTTCAATCACTCTGGCTAAAAACTGACAAAGCTTAAAAACAAACTCCTTTGGAGACAAAGCATGCAAGTTGATGAAGCAAGTTGATTAATTATTGCTTTTGGAGTGGGTTTTTTGTCCTTAAGAGGAACATCGGTACAATTAAGTGAAATCATTATATATATATATATATATATATACACAAGCAAAAGAAAAAATGTGTAGTCCTGATCGATCTCCCCAGTTTTCCCACCACCCTGTCTGTTTTCTTCAAATTGCTTTTTGACCAGATTGCAACGATCTCGGTTTGTGAGGCAGTCACAACAACAACAACAATAATCAGACAGACGTGGTCTACCTTAAGCCTAACAATAATGAGTCGGCCCCACTTGGCGCCAGGGACACCAGCGCTCGTTGAGGAGGAGGAGAGGGGCCGGCAGTGACCTGTGGCCATGCATGTTAACGAGGACTTTTGCTGCATCCGGAAGCTTTAATGAAATCCGGCCTGGCTGCGGCGCTCTCTGCTCCTCTGTCGGACCACTTCTCATAGTGATGCACAGAGCCATCCGCCGCGTCACGCTCGTCGGCCCTCGCTAAATGCCATGGCGGCAATCTGTGTCAAAGGGTGTATGTGGCGGATTTGACCAATGAGGCTTTAAAGCCGGGCTGCCCATGTAAATAAAGCGGTGACCGCAACAACAGAAGGCCAAACGCCCTGTTTGGTGGAGATAAAAGAAAACGGCAAGAGAAAAAAAAAAATAGTTATTCTGTGGATTATTAATCACTGTAACCTGAAAGCGGGCGTTACTCTGAGAAATTTATATAAGAAAGCCTCTCATCTCTTTCACTGGTTGTAGACGTTACAGAGAAACGAGGCCCACCGGTTTCCTGGCCGAGTGGGTGGTCCAATTTGAGCTCCCTCTCTAAATTAATTGTCCGACTCCATGTAATCCCAACTTTTTTTTCTTTTTTCAAATTGTCTCACTTTCTTTAGCCTGTGGCAAAGGCAGGCAGAGGGCAACGTCAGAAGTACTTGGGAGAATAAAAAGCAGAGGAGCTGTCCAGCTGTGAGCGATTCAGTCAGAGCTGTTAAAGTCGCGAGGAGGTGAGATCTCCCGCCAAGATGAGACAGGGTGCAAGTAAAAATAACTCAGAAGGAGCTTAGGGCTAATCAGGATCTGCAGTCATTGTGTATGTGTATGGCAAATAAAACACAGTGCCAACATTCAGATATGTTTTAGATTATGATTACAGATAAAAGAAAAGTAAAGAATACATTGAACAGATTCACTGACATTTGTAAGGCTTTTACTTAACAGTTTTAGTAGATTTTGATTCGGTTTCAAAAAGTATAAGTGATTCTAATTTCTGCATACATATATAACTGGTGTCTCTTAACAATAATGTGTTAAACAGAATCAAGCTACAAAGCAATCACTCTTGGTCTCTTTAAATCACTGAAAAATCAGCCATATAACAAAACTTAAAATAATGGCTGTATATGTCATTTTATTTCATCACAAGGCAGATTACAAATCACAGAATTTCATTTTCTTCTCTTTCGCACGTGTAAATTTAATGTTTTCATATTTCAGAAGAAGCACCGTATTCAGTGTTGCATTAGACCAGACCAAAGACATTTCTATCTTTTTAAATGGGAAAGATTAAAGTGAAAAAGTAAAATGTAAAGTATTTTTCTTTTACTTGTTATTCTTTCAAAGACCGCCGGTTGCTAACTGAAGTTGTTTACAGTTAGCATGAGGATCAAAAAATGTTCTCAAATATATTAAAATACTTTGTTGTAAACATCTAAAGGTGCTTTATTGTTACTTTATACATTCATTCATTATCTTCTTAAATTTGCCTTAGCTTCTGCTAGCTGTGTTAGCTTCTGAAAATGGTTTTAGGTCCTGCTGAAATGGCTTTTTTGTTTTCTTAATGTTTAATAAGTTCACAAAATATTTTTAAAACCATTAATCTTAAAAATAATGCTTGAATTGTAAAAACTAATGTAGGCTTAACTGGGTGAGCTAACTGTATTAAATAAGTGATAGTAAGCTAGTATTTGTTCATTAACACAGTTGGGTGGTCGTGAATGCTAATCATTCTTGGCCATTAAAAGTAATGGTCGTATGTTAGGCCACCACTGTACTTACAGAAGCCATTTTCCTTTCGTTCAGCATCAGTGTCTGAAAACAACACATTCTCTCCTGATCTGAAATCCTAGCATTGCACTAGCAAAAGCACAACAGCGTTGATGTGAAAATTGCTTTCTAAAATGACTGGAAGGCTAATATGTATCGCCCCCCCCCACCACCACCAGCCACCTGCTGTCAAACATTGTTCTAGGGAAAATAAAAAAAGACTAAGTGCTTCTGAGTGTAATCCGGTTGGCACTGCTTGAAATCTTCTCCAATAGAAACATCATTGTCACAGAGATATCGCTTTATTTGATGGATTGGTTATAGATTGCTTCTTTCCACTCTGGCCTCACGGTAAATTGAAAAACAATCTCCACACATACGTGAATTTTCTTCAAGGAGACGTGCTCATGCTGCGCCGTAGTTGACAGCCAGCACTTTGTCCTAACGCTTTTCAGCTGACGGTTCCCACACGTTTTAGTACCTGCTGGATGTTTATGCGTTTTGCCAGAAGGATGGGATTTTGCTGTCCATTTACCACCTGCATCACCATTAATGTCTTTTTTCCCCCTTTTCAGCTAAGAAAGGCAGGATTTTGTCTTTTCATTTCACTGTTGAGGACAAGTTTAAAAAAAAAAAAGTAGACTCAACAGAAAATGCGCTACATTAGGGACGGACATTTATCATATCGCTATCATTTATCGTGATAAATCCTGTATCATGACAAGGTTTTGTCATGATACAATAAAATGCTTGTATTGTTAGAATTGTTATTTGTACAATTTTTCAGCACTGTTTGTTCAATATAGGTCTATTGATATTTATTGACACAAATATCAATACATTTGAAAATATGATGAAATGCAGTTATTGTCTGCACTTTGGGTCACACGTCTTTATATGACTGGTGTCCTAAATAGTTCTTATCCTCACTTTTTTTTTTATCACAATAGTAACCCAAAATATTGTGACAAAACTTTAAGTCCACATCTCCCACCCCTATGATACATTTTTACCTAATACTTCTGAACACTTAGAAATATGACAGCGATGGAAAAACATCACCTAATCTGTTTTTGTTGCCACGTGATAAAATGAAAACTGCAGAGATCTGCAAACCCAAAGGTTAGAAATTCTTGTAACTCTAACACTTTTGTCTGTTAACACCAACTCTTATGTGTCCATGTAAACTACAATAATAAAAAAAAGCATAAAAATCCAAAGAAAATTTTTAAAAATCCCATAAAAGATAGAAACAAATTCCAATATTTTTGCGCTTATTGCTGTGATTAAGCCCCCTGTTACTAACACTATGTCCACACCTGTGACAGTGACGTTCTATATCAGGTAGCATCACTAGCAATGACTGTCCTGTTGTATTACCGTCATGCAGAGTGCGGCTGCATGGCACTTCCACTGTAATAGTGTAACTAATAAGTGATGTAAGCAGACCTCTGCCATAGTCACATCCGACATGGGTATAATCCCATGGTGAAATAACCAAGTGGTGGATGGTGTACATGCAGTGTGTACCTGCAGCAATTAACACGTAGATATTAGGATTTAAGATGAGAACTACAGGTTCCTACTAAATGTCTTCTCTGCTTTTTCATAAGAGACAGAATGATGGATACACAGTTGGGCACATGGAAACAACTACAGTGGACCCCTGACTATCTATGGTTGAGTGTTTGTTGATTTTTCATGGAATGCGACTCCTAATTATTTGTGGAAAACCCTTGGAAAGTTTGCGGATATTTCAGGAGATCATTTTTAAAATATTCAAAATAAAATGCACCATACAAAGTTGAAGTACCAAGACCCAACGGCCGTGTTTCCTTTACAAATGTGAGCAAAATTTTGTCAATATTCCGTTAATGTCAGAAAAAAAACAACACAATTTCACTATTGTGGTGTTTCCATTAAATAAGAAACACAATTAAAATCACACATGAATAATTTTATTCACGCAATAAGTCATTAAAAAGCATGTTGCACCGTCATCCTCCAACTACTTCCTTTTGTCGTCTTCTTCGTGGTTCGTGCCAGTCGCAACATTCGGTTGTTGATCATGTGACTCGAGTGATGCGTGAAAAAAGGTTTCCATTACAGTTTCGATACGGCGAAAAACCCACCTCATGTGAGAGGAAAAAACTTTTTATTGAAAGACAAGAACTTTTTCAAAACTGCCGTGTTTCCATTAAGCTAATTTATCTTCAAAACGTCAAATTACACAAATATATGGTCAATGGTATATTCATTGAACAAAGAATGGAGAAAATAGTAAAAATACAGATAGTTTTGGAAGGATTTAAACATCATAAATTTAAATTAATTGTAACAGGGAAAACTGGTTGATAATTACAATAAGTGTTTAATTGCCAATATATATATATTCCATTTATTAATGACAAAGTTATTCATTATAGGTATAAAGGTTATTCTATTTTGAATTCAGTTTGGACATTTTCATCCAGCTCCTATCAGAGCAAACAGAAGCACACACAGCAGCCAGCCAACCCTGGAACTCCATCCAATGATTTCTCTGTCACTTAGCAGCATCTGTCAACAGTATCAAACATCTCCATTTAGATAAAAAAAAACAAAAAAAAAACAGCCCATAAATCAACATTTCAGCCTGAGGGCACACAGCTGGTGGAAAGACTGATATTTCTCCAAAGTGTATTTATATCAGCTCCAGCCTTTCACTGAGGACTTTGCTGACACAAAGCTGATTTGGAGCAAAAAAATGAATGGAAGGAAGAGAAAATATCAATGGCTTATTATGACCGAAGGAGATGTTTTTCCTGTTACACATTTTGCCCCTTCTGTGTATGACTAAATGCAGGGAAACACACTCCGTCAGACTCAGCCCTTCAGTCGCACACAGCCTCCGCTGCAGTCAGTCTACGGTCTTCCTCCTGATCTGATTGGCAGAGTGCCGACGATAAACGGAGAACGATTGGTCAGCATAAACGCTGGTTAGAAGATGACACCACTTTGTCTTGTCACGGTGCAGAAATTAGCAACAGCAGCTCTTAGCATGCAGAATCTATCAGATCATTACAACTGGAGAGGGAGGACAGACTGTAGGAGTGATGAAGTAATCTGTTCTAGTGCTGGCTCAGGATACGAACTATTAACTGGCATGTACTCCCAGAAATCAACAGGAGTGAAATCAGACCTTTTTTCTTGCTATTCTTGGTAATCAGCTTTCAGGAAACTACATTTTCAGTGAAGGCAGCATAGCGCCACCAGATCACGCCCAACCACAACATTCTTTGTCAAAAGCTGCGTTCCCATTACAAATGTGCACTTTTTTTTTTTATATTCTGCTAATGTAGAAAAAAAATAAAATTTCACAATTGTGGTGTTTCCATTAAAGGGGCAGCATTATGTGATTTCCAGGAACACGGTGTCATTTTATAGCACAATCAATTACCTTCAGTCATTATCTGTTTCTTTAAGAAACTCCCGCCAAATGTTTTACACAGCTGAATGGTTGCCGCGGGAGATCGAAGAATTTCTCAAACATGCATGAAAGAATCAAGGTAACAATCCAAAAATAACCAATTTTGCATAATACTAACCCCTTTAAATAAGAAATGCAGTAAAAATCACATGTGAATAAGATTTAATTTTATTACTGATATTTGTTCAATTTTTATACAAGATCTTAGTCGAGGTGTTCTGTTATTCCAAATCAATTTATTAAAGGAAGCAACTGAAACAGATATAAAAAGTTTGGCCAATTTAATCATGTTTATCCAGCCAATCATCAATATGACCTTTATCATCTAATTCTTTTTGAGAAATTGTCTGGTCTTTAATGAACAGGGAGAGGTTTTATAGTTTATATTCACCTCAGCAGATGAATGTTTGGGATAGTTTATTAGAAGAGCAGGGACCAGAGTGGGCAGAGAGTACATTGATTCATGGTGCTCTGCAGTGATGGAAGCTCCATTAAGGAGGAAAGAAACCCCCATTAGAGAAAGTTCACAGAATCATCTTAATCCCTCTTTTCACTTTCAACAAGACTGTTGGTGCAACAAGCCTCCAACCTGACCCCAGAGCAGAGGCGGTGATGAAACCAGGATCGTTTCTTCAAGAACAGACCTTTGACTGGCTGACAAAATTAATTAGCAAAAAAAAAAAAAGTGCGAGACGCCAGCTATCTCATTTATACTGTGTCCTTGGAATAACACAGAGCAGCCCTGCTGTCTCTGTGGACATATTCAGACTCTGAACAAGAAGGACACGACGTGTCGCCACCGGCAACATGGTACTGATCTGATTTAATTGTTTAATTATTTTTAACAAGCAGTGCAAAATATGTACCACTGGCTTTAACTTAAGAATTTTAAGTTATAAAAAGGTTTTATCTGACCCAGGACCACCACTGAAACTACTTCATATGCATATTTAATGTGACGGTCAACAGATGTTAGCAGAATTTAGAAGATCTCCGCCTATTAATGGTTCATTATTCGTGAACTTTCTGGAAATTGACACCAAGTTATTGCCAGGAAATCCAACTATTCGCAGATTTTTCGTAGAACATTTCTAAAATATTTGAATTATATATTTGAAACTTGACATGCTATTCAAGAGCACTTTTCATTTTCCTTGGCTCTGACTGGCTGTACCCCCAAGATGGTTTGTGCGTATTAATGAATAGTAAGCTATATGTTGTATTTTAAGATAAGTAGTTGTAAGCAAGGGGCGATTTGTGAAGCCACGTTGACTTTAACGTATTTTAATTGCAGTGCACATCGTTCCTTTGGATCGGATGGGAGCGGCTGCGTATGCGGCGTTTTGGGGATATTGTAGTTGACGATTTTACAGAAGAGCGATGGATTCAACATGTTGAAATAACTTTTTGTGAACAGCGTGACGCTGTGAGAGCTCTGGTGGAGCGAGCTGCACATCGTCAGAAAAAAGCCCCTAAAAACAAATGATCATCCTCCTACCACTTCCTTTCGTCTTCTTTGTTGTTTTCGTCAGTAGTAACATTCTGGTGGTCTGATCTTCTGACTCGTGTGAGGCGAAAGAAGTGTTTCCATCTATTTCAAAACAGCCAAAAATCCACCTCATCCTAGTGCAATTTTTTTTTTTTATCAATGTTTGAGATCAAAAACTTGAGCTCTTTCAACATTGGCATTTCCATTAAGCAAATTTATTTTTGGAATTTCAATTTGCGCAATTTTATGGTTAATGGAATTACAGCTGGACAAGAGCAGATCCAGGCTTCAGCAGACAGTTTTGGTTGGAAATATGCTACTGGGTGGAGTTCCAAGACCCTTTCTTGATGCAATTCTACTCAAAGCTTTTATGTCTCTTGATTTAAAAAGGTCCCCAATCCAACAAGGAGAGCCAAGCTGTAACATCAGTCACACCAGTCAGTCTATTTATTCAAAATAACAAGCTACAAATATTATCTTTGCCACTCTGCCAACCGAGGTTCTGATTTACACAGCAGAGATGACCAGGAGGTGAAGTGATGTGCTACATGTTTCCTGAGGCGTGTGTTTCAATATCACACTCCTGCCAACATGGCAGTCTTTCTCCATTCTCTGCCTGGATGCCAGCCCTTCGACAGACACAAGATCCACCAACTTTCCTGCATTCTCTCTTTCTCTCTCTCAGTCACACATCTGTTCATTACCAAAACAGAAAGCACAGACTGGTTGACTGGAGGCATCAGCATCTGCCACTGCTGGTGTTAACGGCATCTGCCTGTTCTGGGATTTGGAAAGCCGTGGTCATATCTATCTGCGGGGTTAACCCTACTTCAAGATGAAGAATCTGCTCCCAAACAGCCTTCATCTTATGTCCTTCTCTTTTCATTCTCCCACTCTCTACTTTCCCCTTTCCCCCGACAGTTGGCAGGCCCGTCGGCTCAAGCCAGTCGACCCGGTGGCGCTCTGCAGACTGCAGCAGTGGCAGATCTTGGAACACTCTGCGGCTCACTGAAACCCATCCAGCAAACACATTAGCCTACTGTTGTGCGACGCGTTTCAACTCTCGGACAAGCTAAGACAACGTGAAGAGGAAGTTGCCACAAGTGAACAAAAGAATATTAGGATCTAAGAGATGGTTTAGGTGAGACTTACAACCCTCTGAACAAGCGTAAGAAGCATCTAATCCATGATTCTAGGAGTAAGAACAGCTCGTAGATGGAGAGTGACAGTCCAGACAGGCTTAGCAAATGAAGACGGAGCCTCCAGGAGCTCTCTGGGCAGTTGTCAATCATGTCAATCTGGCTCTTACACCAAATCACTGGAGACAAGTTGAAGCCTGGTCCCCTGCAGGAGCGAGTGGTGATGCTTCTCGGTTCAATCAAGTGCACAAAGAGTGTTTGCATCGGTTTGCAAATCTGGAAAAGATTTTTTCTTAATATGCAGCAACAACTTTAAGTCAATCTCAATTATTTGCCTCCTGCATTAATGTGAAGCTCGGCAACGTAAAGCTTCTGGACTACATGAAGGATTGGGCAGTTAATAACTAGAGGTGCATCGATCCAATATTAATATCTGAATCGATGATGTGTCTCATCCATAAGGGCAAATCTATTCAGTATAGTTCTATGCTTTGTGATCTGAGCAACATCATGCTTTATTATTGACTTTGGATTATATTTAGAATTCCTCACTGCACTTTCTGAAACAAAGTTTATGGAACTTTAGTTTTACATATTTGACCAAACTAGTCAACCGAATGTTTTTATCAGTTCTAGTTTCTTTATTATTTGTCTTACATTGGCTGTTATAATCCTAATTACACTGATTGAACACATTAAAGTTGGCCTATTTAAGTGTGCTGTACTGGTGCAGAGTAATCAAATACTTTCATAATTCAGTACATTTATGTCTGTGTTTGAAAAAAGAAACATTTTAAGTCAACTCAGCGCTGTTTATCTGTATCAGATCGGTATCGGCCAATAGGTAATGGAATTGGAATAGAAAAGTGGATCGGTGCATCCTTATTGATAATCCCATCCTTGAGGGAGTAAATGGTGATTCATCCTGATAAAAGTGTTTCAGATAAACCAAAAAACAAATCCGAAACAACAACATGCCTCAGCTGAGGGTTGCATCAGTGTAACATGACTTACAAGTTTGTCACTCTTACAGAAGAACATGCAAAAAAAAATAAATAAATAAAATAAATAAAGGCAGAGCAATCACCACCATGCTTTAAAATAACATTATAAAAGCTAATAAATCATTTAGGATAAATTTGACACTCATTCCAGACTTGTATAGAGCTCAGACAGCCCAGAATTTTATTAGAATATTTTATTGCCTGTAGTGTGTTGAGCATGTATATCATCAGAATAGTCAGTTCTGAAAGTTGCTACTGAATTTTCTAACCCTTAACAGTTCCTGAATCTTTTCTTTGTCTGCGTGGTTTAACTGGCATCTGCTGCATACCAATTAGCAAAACCGGCTTCATCTGTACCTCGGTTTTTATGCACGCAGAGCAAAAACAAATTAGACGCCACGGTAACTTCGTAGGTCACAATTCAGTGTTGAAATGTGGCATTTTAAAGAAAGAAATGATAATCAGCAAATTGAGCTTAGGCTTCTGAAAAAATTTAATTAAAAAATTCCACAATTATTTTTGGAAATAAAACACTGCACAGATCAACTTTGAGACTTTGCTTCTTAAGTCTTCTCAAAGTAACGGCTGCAGATAGCACAAGAAAAAGTGCAATTCTGCTACTGGCTGGATTTTCAGCTTTATATTTTAGCACTACGACTCATTAAATAAAACATTTTTTTCTAAACTAGCCTTGTTTCATAGATCTTTATGTTTGTATCGTTGGTTAGTTGGTGGCAAAGTCAAAAATCTGATCTGTTTCAAAACAGTGAACACACCAGACATAAGCACCAGCAGTTTGCAGACAAAACTGGTGAGAAAATCGTTACAGTTGTAAATCAGGCATTTCCATAACATTAAGGCATTTAAAATGTCAGAGGAAGCATAGAAATGTAAGAAACCAAGGGAGGGAAAGAGTTTTTCCTCAGCGGATAACACTAAGACTGAATGGAATAAAGCAAAGTGACTTTGGTTTTTCCTCTAGAGTTTTCAACCTCTGCTTGTCATGGTTAGTAGCCAATAAACTAACACACGTAGATACAGTAATGCTAAGCAGGCTATCCATGCTAACTGCTACAAAAACATGATAAAACCCGTTGAAAAGATCAACTTCTTAGTCATTAATTCATTTAGTGAATTATAACTGTCTTTTATTGCAAGTAGTAGTTTTGTCTCAACACAAGGGGAGCAACAAACTTTTAGCGAATGCGCAAATGAGCTAACTTTAAGGAACGTGCTTCCAGAAAAGACGCGGAACGTGTAAGGATTTTGTAAGGATGATTTTGCATCCTTACAAAAATCAGGGTTTCTGCAGGTTTCACCAACTCAAATGTGAGACTGTTTAAGACCATTATGAGTTAAACTCACCGTATTTTCCGCACTATAAGGCGCACCTAAAAGCCTTCAATTTTCTCAAAAGCCGACAGTGCGCCTTATAATCCGGTGCGTCTTATATATGTTTTAAAGTGTCTTAGAAAGACACTTTAAAATACTTTATTAAGGTGTTTTAAATGTAGTAATTTATTTCAGCCACTGGGTGGCTTCCCGTTCATATTTGCTACATCTCGTTCATGGATCT
>CAEGAG010125258.1:0-47787 GCA_903067065.1 Brachyrhaphis terrabensis | reverse complement strand
AATTAGTGATAAGAATTAATATATATTTAATATATGCGACTATAGAGTATCATTTGTTTACATTTTGGTTGGTGGTGTACCTTGTGATTCTTTCAATGAAAACAATGTACCTTGGCTCAAAAAAGGTTGAAAAACACTGGTCTAAAGTCTTTAGAGAATAATGCACAATTACATAAAATAATTTTTCAGAATTTTCATTACTATGTTGAAAGTTAATGGACATCGCCATAGCTAACATATCAGCAGACGTGACTGAGACTTGAGCAAAGGCCTTTCTGATGACATAAGACTGTAAAGCGGTTAAATCCTGAAGAGGATGAACCTTAGATTATTTTTATCACACACACCCACACACAGGTGTCTGGACTCAAGAGTTTACAGATACACTCCATATTGGGCTGCGGTTGCCACTAAATATATCTTGTATTAATTATTACCATGTGCAAATGTTTGCCGCTGTGGTTTCTCAGCTCTGTTTTTTCTCTCTTTTTGCAGGTGTAGAAGCAGACTTATAAGGTGTTGTCTTTTATTCTCTTACATTTTTTCTCTCCTCTATTCTTGTTTCCTTTAAAATGTAACTTTTTGCCCCACCTCTCTTCATTGATTTCGCATTTTTTCTTGTTCCTTTTCTCAGTTTTGAGTCCTCTACTG
The DNA here is from genome assembly GCA_903067065.1 of Brachyrhaphis terrabensis. NCBI lineage: Eukaryota > Metazoa > Chordata > Actinopteri > Cyprinodontiformes > Poeciliidae > Brachyrhaphis > Brachyrhaphis terrabensis. The sequence continues at coordinate 47,136 of CAEGAG010125258.1, read as the reverse complement.
CTGGAAAGGACAAGCTAAGGCGTGAAAGTGATGTGCTTACACAGACTAAGAGAGAGACACAGAACCAGGACCGGAGGGAGGCTGATGTTGACTCAATAATTGTTTTTGCTCACTCATACTTGAAGTTTCAGCTTTCATTAAGACAGAACTCCAAATTATGGGAAACATTTGCTTTTATATTTCAGAAATACGTTAGACGAAGTCAGACCTAAAGTCAGATGACAATACTCTGACATGTAATCAATGAAACCATTAAGTTTTAGATGAAGTATGAATTTTGTTTTGCTGACAAAAGCAAAACTCTCAGCAAAACAATTCCATAATATATAAAAAGAATTTGACATCTGCAATTCAATGGCTTACTGACTAAGCAAAATAATGTTGAATCAGAAATTATTCATTGAGGCCGATTTAAAAAAAAAGTGCCCTAATAATGAGTCTGAAAAGGTTCTTAAATACAATTAAGTGGTTTAAATATTTTACGTAGATAATATGAGCAATATTTATGAAAATCCTTAATTACAAAGGAAAATAAACGAATGCTTTACGTACACGGCTACAAAATGCTTTGCTAAGGGATACAGAACGGGATTAAATGGCAACATGAGGCGTAATTCATGTGATTTGAAGTAATTTATTGAAAATGTAAGCGCATATTTTCGGTAATTGCCAGAGTACAGCAAAAGTCCATACCATCTAATATAACTATTTAGACAGAACCTAAACTATCAACCGAATTATTGATTTTATCTGGAAAAATCTCTGCACCTGGATTATCTTTGACCTTTTCCCCTTCTAAAAAAAGCTCACACAAAAAACCCCAATAACAAACACCCACTTTTCAGCTTTTCTCTCTCCGCCCCTCCTCCTCCAGTTCAAACTCTTTCTCTGCTGCACGCAGAGTCTTTGTGCTCCAAAACCTCCTAATCCCCTAAAACTGCTGTTTAACAGCCGTTAGCGTGCCCTCCTCGTTCCCTCACACACACACACACACACACACACACCCCCACACACCCCCCCATGCGCACGCACACTGAAGCTCCATTGAGAAACTGGCCAGCCAGCTGGGATAACGAGGCTGGGAAGAACCGGGGTGAACTCTGTTTGGATAACGCGCTCTCCTCCATTAAAGGGAAAATGCACAAAACTTTATGGATGTTGTTGTGCGTAAAGTGGAAACTGACCCTCTGTTGATTGCAGGAGTTGCTAAAATTTGTCTTCAGTAAAACTACAATGTCTTCACAGCATCACACAATTTTTTATTTACATTTTTGCTCTTATTTAAAACAGAAAACTGATATAATATTGCCATCCATGACATTTATTTATAATTCAAATGAACTTAACCAATAAGATGGAATAAATTAGCAAAGCCACAGTTATTAAAGCACGTATTAAGCTGAATATTTTTTATTTTGCTCTTTCTGGAGTAACTGAAATATAACAATGTGATATTAGCAAAGTGCAAAAACTGAGGGAAAGTGTTGTGAAAGTCCCAACATTTACAGCAATAGATAATCTTGACTCATAGTGGTGGCTGTATTATGAGGCTTGCTTTTTGTTTTTTGTTTTTTTGCCAGGGTCAAACTAAACTATAACCAGTTCAAGATGACAGCCAGTTTTACCTGGCAGTTTTTATGTGTTTGCTAAAAAGCAGAAGATGAACATAGATTTAAGTTTTCAGCATCACAATGGGTCCAAGCATTCGTCATGCAACGCTACAGGGGTCACCTGAACAAAATGAAAGCTTTGGAATGTCCTAGCCAAAGTCTAAAACTTGATGCAACACTTAAAATGGACAGATGTGGAGAAGTCTCCATGTGAGAGTGGGTTAATACTGATAGACTATTACTTAGGAAGACTACGGTAAATATTGCTTTTGAATCAGGAGTTGCTCTAAGGGTTTCTAAGTTTAAAGGTGTACAACCTATGAAGTCAAGCTGCTGTTGCCTTTTTGTCATATTTTCACCAACTCTCAGTTGGTTTTTGAGTTGAAAAGTACATCCTATATGTCACAGTAAAGGTGGGAAACACATCGCTTGAATTGGACTTTGTCCTGAAGAGGTGATACTTGAAGAACGATAAAAACTGCTAAGCTGTCTTTATGCCATCGATATTTAGGTTCTCGGAACATTATTGAGCCACTGACCTGATTGGTGATTTACGAACGACCCCTGCTGCACCACTGCAACATTTTAGCTAATTATCTTAATCATTTTTCACAGTAACATAAGAAAGAAAAAAAACGACTTAGTTTTGCTGAATGCTGTTACTTAGACAATAAAATGACAACTTTGAAATCTCAAATGACCGTAAAGTTTAGGACACCTGATACTTTTCCCATCTATGTTTGCTCCGCCTGCGGATGAACCCATGAGGAGAAGGTGGAAATCATTCTGAGAACACCTAGCGTTTACTTAAGAGGCCTCTGTGTGTCTGGTCAAGTTTGAGTGGAGAGGCATGCCAGGCATACAGGGAATGCCAGGGTGTCACTGTGGGAAGCAGGCTGCATGCATACACACAAACATTTTCTTCCTGCTACTTTAGTCTTCGCACAAAACCACAGAAACCGCCTCTAAAGCCGGCCGAGGAACTGCGATGAGTGTCCCTAGACAAACACATATGGCTTCTAGAAAACCAACTGGCTCCTTATTGAGTGGGGGTATGGGGGTTAGGGTGGAGGCTGTTTGTCAGGAGGTGAAAAGACTAATGTGGTCCAAGCTTTAGCCGGAGAAGCTCAGCCTTCGCTGACCTCTGAGCTGGAACAAAAAAAGCCACGTTGATCAAGTGCGTCATTTTATTCAGGAGGAGAATCAAAAGCAACAAGCTTGTTAATATGGAAAACCAATTAAGAGGCAGAGTGCTCGAGAATCTCCGACAGGGAGAGAGAAGTGGTGGGGGGGAGGAAAAGAGGAGAGGGCAGACTCTGTCAAAGACTCTTGTTGGAATTAGTAGCAAATGTCTGCTTTGGGGGGTTTTCTGAGCGACTCGTCGAGCTTTAGCAGGGGAGCGCACATGCGTGGCGAGCGAGTGCGTGAGGTTGAGGGGATGTTGGGAAGAATGGGGGGATGTCACGCTTTGTTTTTCTGCCTGTTGATTCTGAATGTGACCAATTAGTGAAGCAGAGAGAGACACAGAGTGTGGGAGTGGAGGAGGAGGGGGTCCAATCTCTTTCACCGTGAGAGTCTGAGGCCGATCTCTGAGTCAGAGCGGGATGAAAGCAGAGGGGAAGAGAAGAAAAAAAAAAAAGAGAAGAAAAAAACGGGGGCAAGCTACTACATAATGAACATAATGACAAACAAAAGGACTTTTCAGTCATTTCTGCTCGCTTTTCCTCAGACCCCCAACTCAGTTTGACGGCTCGGAGCTGAACTGCGGGGAGGCCGGGGCGTGTTTTACTTTTTCTTCGGTTTTTTTTGCTACAAAAATGTGTCTTTCATGTGAAGCTGAAAACAATGACATCTTTTAAATCAAACTGGAGACAAAGGTGAGCAGATACAAAATCAACGGTCAGACGGGAAAACAATCATTAGGCAAATAATCCTCTGAGGTGTTTTGACTGTTTCAGAGCTGAAAGACAAGTTTTCAGAAACTTGAATGTGAATTAATTCAACAAGCTAATTATCAATGAGGATTTTATTTTTTGGTTGCTATTTTTGACGTGCTTTTTCAACAGATTAATTAGATGTTAATAAAAAATTAACAGTTAATTGCATATCCCAGTTTTCTAAGCTCTTTATCAGAGATGCATCATATTGAGAACATATTGCACTGCTATTGTAGAAAATTGGGGCAATGATGTTAGTTATATACAGGGGTGCACTGACTTTAAAAGGCCTGACCTGCCAATTTAAATTTTAAATATGCATTTTTTTTTTCTGAAAAGTTGCTAAACATAGTGACAAAGTTGCTAGATTAGCAACATTGGGGTGACTACTAGTAAAGATATTGACTAATCGCAAATCTCCCAAAATTAAGAAAATGGAGGACAATTTATTGTTTAAAAATATATTTTTTAAAAAAGATATTTATTTTAAAAAATACATATCTTTTTATATCAATTTCTTAATCATTAATCATTGTATTTTGCAGGGCATTACTTTTTTTGTATCAGAGAAACCCATCTGTTAAATGTGGAGATCCTTCTTAAAACTGAGTCTCAGCCATTGTTTAAACTTTGGTTAGACAAAAAAAAAAAAACAATGGAATAGTGAAATTATCCAAACGATGGTTATCAATAAACTTACCAAACAGAGAGTATAAATTAAATTTGTCTCCAATTATCTCAAATGTTGTGAAATCAGAAGGCTACAAATGCCACAAGGTTATTATTCGAGCTTTCTCAAACTGTTTAAAGGCATGTTCATCTCAATCGATGTAAATTTCTGATTTTGAAGAATGAAATTGCATCTAAAATATTCTCTCTTTTAATATTATGAAACTAGCTAAGAGATATAACTTGGGTAAAGCTAACAGACATTAAGTAGGAAGGATTACCTTGATAAACAAGGTCTTTAGTCAATGACTAAAGTACGTTATTTCTGTTGTATACGACTACAACTCCCATGTATGTTTGAGTGTGTAAATGTGTACCTGCTGCAGGTCAGCCAGAGAGTACAGGTGAATGTGCTGTAGAAGGTATTCCCTGGGAAAGATCCTGTTAGAGACACAAAAACATTTACTCATTTTCCCCAAATCAGATCAACTGGTTAACACGAAGTAATTTTATGCTGATGAAAACATCTAAATCTTTCCTTTCCCATCAGATAAAAAGGAGATTGACCCCAGTATAGTTTATTATGTGCCACAAAGAGGCACATAATTGTTAGGTGGACGGAAAATTATAAATTTAAATTATCTTAGCATGCAAAATCTGAGACCCTGCTACCTCTAAATAAAACCTCAGGATTCCCTTCAGAAGTAACCTAATTAGTAACTTGGCCATCTCCTTTCTACGCCATTTCGCTCAATTCTCATCTCCCTTCAGAGCTCCGTCTGGGCTTTCTCCCATTGAAGTGAATTCCTACAGTAGAAATTCAACCGGGCCAATCAGCAAAGAGGAGGAGAAGTTGTGAATGATGACGACAATTTTCTGCGCTGTTTTAGATTTGCAGTCCGCCTGCAGTTTCAGCAAAGGCAGGGGAAGAAGTGAGGGAAGTCGTTCAGTCTGTGTTGGCCACGCTTCCAAACACTGAATTAACATCAACAGCCAGCACTGCTATCTTCTCAGCAGAGGATGATTATTTACAGTGCAAGCAATATCTAGTAAGCTTCATGGGGTCAAACAGCCCAAACGTAAGCGATTGGATCAAATTTAAAACTTTGAGGGTGCAGACCTTCTGTTCAAAGCAAAGATTGGGTTTGATCAGGCTATCTAATTAATAAAATGTCTATTTGTGTGTATAAAGCCGTCAATCAGTATAAACTGGCGGCCCTGAGGAAACCTGAGAGGTTTAAGCGAACATCAAGAAGACCAAGAAACACAGCCAACAAGCCGAGGATTAAGGGTCAGGGTTTAAACCATCATCCCGACCTTTGAACATCCCATGGAGCAATGTTCAATCTGGAAATGGAAAGAGAATGGGGTCACTTCAAATCCACAGAGTCATGACCATCTCCCTGAACTGACAAACAAGGCAAGAGAGCAGTAACCAGAGAAACAACCTGGAGACCCTTGAAAGCTTCGGTGGGAGAATCTGCTGACGAGAGCAGAGTGGCAAGAAGAAAAGCCACTGTTGAAAGAATCCATCAGGAGTTTCGTTTAAAATTTATCACAAGTCACTTGGTGTTGGTCTCCCAGTAAAACACACTGAAGTTTGTTGTTGCAACATGAAATGTGAAAAAGGTGAAAGGAATACAAATAATTTTGTATGTTCCTGCAGCAGTAATGCTTCAAGGTCAGAGTAAGTTTAGAGATGGTAAATAACAAACAATAAAAGACTGTCTCTGGTGTGTGAAGACTGAGGCCTCCTCTCAGACAACCAAGACAGACGGCACTGCGTTAAATCCCATCTAAAGCTGTGATGAGTGTCGCTGTGGTACATGGACGTGTGTGATCCAAACACACCATGGCGATAGGCGCCACCGATAATCTGATGTTTGGCAGGTTACCAACGGTTACCACAACGGCATTCACGACAACAAACACGCACAGACACAAAAACTGAGATTGTGCCGCGTGTGTTGATCTCGATTAGAAACACTTGAGAGCTAACACACCAGAAGATTAGATTAGAAAGGCCTCACAAATAGCAACTACTTATATATTTATGTTTGTAAGATCTAATAACCTGACTGTTCAGAACGCCGGTGTTTTGAAAACCATCAGATATATATCTGACTTAATTTCACAAATGGAAGTGGAACAAATCAGTTTTTAGGGTTGTGGGTTAAAATGTCAGAATTGGGCCATTCAGATTGCCATGAAAAAGTTGGAAACATGTCCCAAATGGGCGGAAAAAAAAAAGAAAAGAAAAAGTTAGATTTGGGTTGCATTTGCCCGCTGCATGAATAAACCTTCATCTAAACAAAGATCATACTTGTTTTATGCCATTAAAGCTGAAAGGTTTTACTATCCATGACAGGCAGGGGAGCCTGAGGATTGGAATTGAGAAGCACTGAGCTACAAGAATGTACATTCAGGTTTTAGATACAAGTAGGAATCCTCTGGTTTGATTCAGGTCGTAAAACTGTATCACTTCATAATCAAATGGACAACAGTAGAACTTACTGTGTACCATTATTTACTTTCAAAAAAGACTACACCAAAATCCCTCCCCCCAAGAAGATCGGCTTGTCTACTTTTCTGCATTTTTTGCGAACTGATTGTAGGACATGGAGTCAACTTGACCACACATTATTTATCCCAGTATCCCTGGAAACAGAGGTCCTATCATTCCAACCATAGTTTACTAACAGCTTTAAACAACCAGCTGTGCTTGTGAAAATGTACAGTTTTAACCCACTGGATTTTTTATTTATCCGCATCAGCAGCAAAACAGGAGTAAACAGCTTTTAGAAGAAGATTTATTAAGATTTATTATACTTGTTATAAGACTGGAGTCTTATAACAAGTCGCTCACAACGTTTTGATTGGCTGCTGTTGCCCAGGAGCCCGCCCCCAGCACCTGACGAGAGCGGTTCATCTCTCTGGTCCAGCAGGAAGCTAGTGCTGGCAATGTTTCAAAAGTTTGGTGTAAAAGTTAAACTGCGTGTATGTGTGTCCACAGATTTCTCATTTCAGACCCCCGCACCCCAATGTAGACAGATGACATCAGGAAGGTTTTAGCGCCACAGACCTCATCAATCCTGGTGTGTTTAGAAGTGGTGGGCCGCTGGCCGGCTTCGGCTAATGGGACAGAAGTAAACAAAGAAAGCCACAACGCTTCTCTGAGCAGCAACTCGCTTTATTTAGCTGATCTTGGTCGAGCAAAGTAACATGAAAATATTTGAAACTTACTGATGAGAATGTAAAAGTAATGTTTCAGGATTTTCACCGCAGCTGTCATTCAAAAGGAGACGAAACGTCACCTACAGAGGGGGTAGGTTTACACTGCTGCATAATCAAATTATGGCCAAACTAGTGATAAGTTGTAAAAAAAAAAAATTAATAAATAAACGCATGCGTCCGTATGCGTCTCGGTTCAGCATAATGCCAAAACGCCTTCAATATACCAATCACAAATGGTAAAATTAAGGTTTTTGGTATTCTGTGCAAATACACCGTTGGAGTAAGACTGTAAAATATTGTGATGACAGTTATGATTAACCCACATGTTGAATCTTTCCTCTATTTTTCCTCCATAATCAAAATGCCCCCACTTCTTCCTGTGAGCGTAAGGATTGCAGATGCCATTAAGGCATCAAAGGAAATCCAGCCGAAAACATGACATGCATAGAAGTCATGAAAACTTGGTCTACTAAAGTTTTTCAATAATAATTTGCAATCTTATTATTGAAAATATTAATATTTTTTGTGTATCTACTAGTACTATCAATTGATTAAAATTTTTTTAGCAAATTAATCACACTTAGATCATTAAAGGTTTGCATCATTACAAATATTTAAATATATAAAAACATATGAAAAATATATGAACCAAAGCTTGTGAAATGTTCACCATATACTATTAGTGGAGGCAAAGGAGCTGTTATTTTAACTTTTCTTAAAAAAACAACAAAAAAAATGAGGGGCCAGTTCAACTGACCAATAAAATCAACATGTTTTCATTGATTTTGTTATATCTTCTCCTTCCTTATTGATCAGTTTCAAGTGTTCCTCCAAATAGCCTTAAGAAGAAATAGAGCAATCTGATTTGCTATTTTTGTTTTAAATGCTTTATTTAACATACATTTTTAAAGCTTTTATTGCTAATGTAAATCATGAAAGAAATCTATGTAAACTGCTGTGAGTACATACATTCTTGTTTAAAAGTTTTGGGGGTTTTTTAGATTATTGTACAGAAACTGAAGCATTTTTTTTTCTTTTTGTTGTTTTTGTGTTTTTCAAATTAGACAGTGAATGTGTAAAACAACCGAATAACTTGTGAGCCACGTTTGACAATATTTAGCTGTTTAATTGTCTAATAAGCAAAAGGATGTCTGCCTCACACACAAATCACAAATATGGACATCGTAGAGCTAAAAGCACAGACCTGGCATAAGTACTGTGCATGGTGTCTTGTTGTCAAAAGCTGTACAAGAAGGTAGAGCTGCAGTAAATGGTGGAATTTCATCTTCATTAAAATAATAGTTTTATTTTAGTTTCCAACCTGCCGTAACATGGCAATGGGTTGAAATTGTTTCTAGCCAGTTTGCTGTCTCTGATAGGCTCCACCAGGTTGACAGTCCAACCTTTCACCTTAAAAGAGAAGTTTTTTTTAAAGGGGTTTTCATAAGGCAGCTGTCTAGTTCCAACACATTGAGTATCCCTCCGCAGTGCTCACATGAAAATGCTCAACAAATTGGGACTGAATTTCATATGAGATGAGAACTAGATTAAGTAAACTCGACCATCTTCTCTTTTTTTTCCCCCTTCATGTAGGATCTAATTTGTGTTGCTTTGATGGTTCTGAACAGAGTTGTATCGTTTCCAGAGCCTCAGGATGTTTACTTCAGGTTGTTTAAGGAAAGAGCAGCTGTTCACTGCATCATTCAGGATTAACTAACCTTTTACCGGCTGACACATATTCATTGGTACTTTTACAACTGGAGCCTCTCACCTGGTTGTTTGCTTAAATTCAGGTGCCGACTGTGTTTTAGGGCACAGAAGAGTTCGTTTTCACTCTCGATTTCTTTTGAAATAACAGAGTGGCGTGATCGACGAGGGCTCAAAAAGCAGAAGTGAGATTTCAGGCGACCTACCGTCGCCTCAGGTCTTCGGCGACGGTCGCCCTGCAGCTGAACAGGTAGGCCCTGAGCGACTGGAGCTGCTGACGGAGGCGCAGCACTGAGCTCAACGCTTCACAGTGTTCGTACAGGCAGGGGTTGAGCTGCTGGATGTCCAGCAACGGCTCCTCGTACACAAACTCCAGGAACTCCTTGGCCTGTTTGGACACCTGGAGGAGCACGTTAAGAGTTTATTTTTGGTTGTGTTAACCGAGCACTGCCAAGACATTACACATAATCCCAAGCGAGCTGTACTTCTCATGCATGTTTTGGATGAAGCAGGCTTTAAGAAAAGCCCGACATAAAGGCTGCGGTTTGCGCAGATTAAAAAGGCGGGATGTAACACGCTCGTTTGTGAGCTATAGACATGCCTTGTGATTTTCTTTGCCTGTCAGACAAGGCCAGGCTGGCTGTGTTTGTTTTCCCACCTTGTGTTTACTGGTGTCCCAGTTGTGCAGCAGCCGCGCAGGGATGAGGAAGGAGTTATCCTGATGGCAGCTCTGGCAGTAGTACCAGCCGCTGTAGTAGCAAACTTTTGCCTTTCCTTTGGACAGACCGACCGGACGCTGGCAGCCTGAGGAGAGAGAGAGAGTATCAGTAAGCATGGGGGCAGCCACTGCTTATGAACAAGGTTTTCTTATATTGTTAAATTAAAATGTTTGGATTTTCCAGACCTTTCATGTCATTGTAACCATTTTTTGAAGCAGAAATACAAAACCTCACAGTAAATCTTTGGGTAGTCAGACTTTATTTATGGAAAGTGCAAAAACTAAAAACTGTAAAGAAAGGGGGGCCAAGACCAGGATGCTAAAGTAGAATGTTATGATGCTTCAAAAGAAAGAAGTAGGGATGCAACTAATGATTATTTTAGTAATCGATTAAACTATCTAACAATCATTCGATTAATCGGATAGAAAAAATTGGCACATTCTGCAGATCTTTTTATTTAACCACTTAAAACATTTTTTATTAAATATTAGGAATAGATGCTAATACCAAGCTATTAGCTTCTTTTAAATGGGAAAATAAACACTTTATTGCCCAAAATATAATAACATTTTTTTTGTGAATGTTTGGTCATGTGTAGCAAAGGATGCATCTGCAGCTAAAAACAAGTCCTAACACCAAGATGTGAAAAGCTCAGCTTTCTGCTTGACTGAACATCATTACAGCGTAAGTTTGATCTGTTGATTACTTTGGGAATTGATTGATTAATAATTGGACAGCAAAATGTGCTTAAGAGGAGCATTTTGAACGGGGTCAAACTAAAACGGCCATTTGAGGAGTTCAAAGTAGAACATATTTACAGGCAAAGGTTTTGTTTTTATCTTAAATGAAAAATGTATATGTTTATAGTATAGTTTTGGCTTAAGTACCGCTCTGAGTATGTTGTTCTTTCAACAAATGGCCCTTTTTGATTCTGCATACTCCAGTTAATAATTAATCAATTACTAGACTAGTTGATAATTATTTGAATAATCGATTCATCATGATTAATCCGATTAATTTCTCAGCCCTTAAAAGAAATATGAAGAAAATATTGGTTAAACACAACCAACATTTTTGCCTAATTGTTTAATAAATATCTGTGTCATTGTTTTCACCTAACTCACACTGAGTATTTCCACGTTAAACCCCTTAAAACATCTCAGCTCCTTCAAAGCAAAACAAAGAAATGAAGAATAGTTAAGAATAATGATTCATTTGAAGCTATGAAATCTTTTAGCTTTTGCTTTCAGTGATAAAATTATTAAAACTAAATGAAAAAACAAACTAAAAGTAGACTATATAAAAGTTAATGCTTAGAGCTTCAACATGTGCAAAAACAAAACAATCTCCCTGTCCAGAAATCCTTAGACAACAGAGTCTGTGCTTCTTTCTTTTTGTAGCCGCAACACAAGAACCCTAACTAAGCAAGATTTCTGTACCCCAGCAACTCCTACAGACCATTTTTTTTTTTAAACTATTCAGCCTGATAGCTTCCCTGGCCTGCTTTGTCTTCTCAACCCTTTAAAGTTTGTGCTTCACCCAAACACCCGGGTCCGCTCTGTGATCAGGAACACCCAAACATTGGAGTGCTGAAGGGCTACAACAGGTGTCCCTTATCCACACCATCTTAGAGGTTATAAAGCCTGGAGGAAAACAGCAAAGGAGGGAAATAGAAAGATCCGGAAGAAAAGAAATGGGAGATTGTTATCGGTTAAATTTAAACAAAAGTAGAACCTTACCTAAAAAAACAAAAAAGAAAGACGGAAGTAGCTGAACATGTGTCGGCATGTCCAACACAAGAAGGAATAGACTATTGAGAGATAAGAGGAAAGAACGAAGGAGACAACAACACGAACAGATTAAGACAGATGAAGGGAGCCAACGTGGCTCAGGTAGCTCATCTAGCTTTCTGTTATCTCTGATCAGCACAAACAATGCTGTAATCAACATTTAAAGCTATATTCATCCTTTATCTGATCAAAGAAAAAAATATACCCATGCTGGGACTCAGAGACGCACTGAAGCTGTAAAATGTTATCCTCACAATTCTTTATTGGTGAAGTTATTTTCTTTGCAGTTTTTTTGCTAAATCAGTTGCGTCACTGGATCACATATAAATACACCAATAAGCCAAACCGCTAAAATTATAATATAATGTAATATGCATGCTAACGTCAGAACAAATATTAGACTTCTGGGTCTAAACCAGCATGTCAAACCAGCTGACATGCTGGTTGTCAAACCAGCTGACATGCTGGTTTAACAACCAGCATGTCAGCTGTTGTTTCATGTTTAATGCTATAGCCTGAAACAGAGCAGATTACTCCTGTGTATCTAGCCAAACTATTCCTATTTTTGAGAGAGGTTCTATAAAGTCATTGTTATCAGTTTTAGTTCCTTACGTTTAATAACAGACTGTCATATTGCTGTGAGTTTATAGAAAAGTTGTAAATCATCAGAGATGTTAAAGGTTAACAGCTAGTCTCTTGTTTTAGCTGATTAACACAACTCAAATTCAAGCTGTTTATATCAGAGGGATACATTGCTATGTTAATGTTAAAGATCTAAACTTCACTAAAAAAGCTTCGTTAAGTTCGTCAGTGTTTTCAACATCAATTCAGTTAAAACATACTTCATATTTCCCAAAGGGAATAAGTTGTTATCATATGGTGAAGCTGCGGCCAGAAAGGATCTCAAGTAGCAGTCAGTCTTGCAACAAACCTAAAGACGCCTCTGATTGAAGATACTGTAGCTGAATGACAACATCATCATTATCTCACCCAAACTTCTATGTTACAACACTCATGTTTTCTAACTAAAATGTAATGAAATTCACTCAATTTAAACAAGAAATAAACTAACAAAGCTTGAATTCTATGTATTTCTAACAGATTTCAAATCAAAATAAAAAAAAAAAAATATATATATATATATTCTGTGGTAATGGAAACAACAAAAATCAACAGTTATGACTTAAAACGACGTCTAAAAATTTACACAAGCCTAATAAAATTAAAGATGAACCAACCATATACAGACATTCATGATTTATAGACTGTGGAAATGGTGAAGCACTGTTGGCTTTATCGTTGTATTTTTACAAAGTGGTGTTTTAATAGCCAAGGTGAGTAAAGCAAAAATGTGTAGCAAAATTACTTTAAGATGATTCCTCATAAATGGTTAATTTCTTACAATACAAGTAAGAAATAGAAGGAAAATCGAGCATATGTGTAGAAAATTGTATCCTTCAAAGAGTTTGCTGAGTGCTTGCGTTACAAAGATAGGGCTTTCATGGATTTTATACTAAAAAAATGCCTCAAAACACACATTGATAATCTGGTAAAAGAAACTGGGTGCAAAGACACTTTTGTACTGTGTTTTTCTTGTACTTTGACAGAAGTGTAACTGAAAACGGTCAAACTGGAAGTAAGCTACGTAATAAATTCAAATTTGCTTTAATGCCAAACAAGTTTCTTATATAACAGCTGCCTCTCTCAGTGGGTCACTACAAAGTTTATTCACCATAAGAGAAACCTATTTTGCAGCCGTAAAATCCGTTTAGCATTGACACGAGAGCAAAGGTCTTTGCACTTCCAGCTACGATCCCAACACAGAGACCCGGCCGTTTGGTCTCGTAAAGCTTTGGTACAGATGATTCACATCCGTGACTCTAAGTGTAACTCGGCAACACATCAGTCACACCATGTTGGCTGGCTTGCCATTGATCCTTTCAGGCTCCACGAAACACGCACTGGTTTAATAAAGAAAGAAACCTGTTAATATGAGAACTAGTAAGTTTTAAACATGGTTTTTCTTATTTGTCTGATGTAGTATTGAAATTAACTGAGGAACTGTAATTTGTCAATCAAAATCGACAGAAATGAAAGCTAGAAAACCACCAACCAGTGTGTAATGAATTCATGAGTTTCACTTTTTGACTAGAATTAGTGAGACAAAATAACTCTTCAATAACATCCTAATGCACTAAGACTCACCTACATATGATTTCTTGCAGATACTATAAAAAAAACCCAACATCCATAGTGCATATTTTTAGCTTCGATAAAGTTGGGCTAATTATAGAGGTGAGCTCATGCTGGTGTTTGGGGTGGATGCTCTAGCAGTAAACCGCAGTCCACCGGTTGCGAGCCAGCACGCTGGGGCCATGGTTAGCAGTCAGGGAAACACTGTGTCACTTCGAGGAAGTAGCAAACCACCAGAGCAGTTCGCTGGCCATCTGTGGCCTCAGATTTAGTCTGCCTCTGCCGGGACCGCGGGAACAAAGAGGCACACGTAAAAAAGCCCAAAACCATTCGCAAAACCAGAAAGCCTTTACCTCAAATTCTATATCATGAGCACAAGAGGTTGAACACACCCACACAAATAAACGCACAAGGCCAAAAGTTTGTCCAACTGCGCTCTCCAACGTCTCTGCAGAAGAGGATAAGATTGACAGAAAACATAAGCTGCATTGCGGAGCACTGACAATAAGCAAATAGCTGTAACTTCTTGGATCACTGAGCTGTTATTATGAAATAAGGAGTGTTTATATTATATGCATATAAAATCTAACTTGAGGACTTTGTGAGTCAGACTGAAATTGTTTGGTCTCTGCTTACTAATAGTGAATTAACCAGAGAAAATTAAGGGACTATTTAAACTAAACATGGTTTTTTTTGTACTGACGCAGCCTCTTTTTGCCTTTAAAAAAAAAACTAATTCAATTAAATTGATCACAGAGCTATAATTTACCCATTTAAAATTGCCGCAGTTTTATAAACAACAGCTTGATGAGCTGACAAAAATGACATACTTGCATTTACCAAAATAAAACACAGCACAGTCCCTGATTTAATGAGTTTTCATCAGTCCACTCCTGCTTTATTCAGAAGTGGAGAGATCCAAGCACAATTTTTCCAGTCTGGCCTTAAAATCCTCCCTGAACGATCTTGATCTTGGTATCCTGCCATATATAAACACAAATAAAATACTTTGCTCACATTTGCTTCAGTTCCTTTAAGAGTTTTGTAGCCTATAAACTCCATAAAAACCAGAGGAGTTTATAAGCTCTAGATGAGCCTAACAGAAAGTTATTTAAAAAAAGGAGCATAAATGCTCTTGATTTGAAAGATGTGTGATTTTAATCCTCAAAACTTAACCGCAGATGTTGTCCAATGCAATCTCATAATTCACCTTGACGACCTTCCCTTACCTTGTCACATCTGCTGCTTGAGGGGAATCTGTGTACTGGTGATCCATTAGTGTGTCCCAGGACAGATTGTATTCAAACTGCTGTATTAAAAATATTAGAAAAGAATTACTCAGTACTAAGGATTTATGAACTCCATGATTTCTGGGTGTTATGAAGGGTCTCTTCTGATTTTGGGGTACTTAATTAACAAAGAAATATACATTATTGTCAATGGCATTACAAACTTGTTCTTTTTTGGCAATGCCGGTAGTAAACTAGTTTGTTGATCAGATGGAGACAGTCATCAAGAGGAACCGTCATGGCCTTCAAGTTTTCAAAACACAAAAACTTCAACTGCAGTCCTGATTTTTAAGATCGTACAAAGTCGAATTTTTACCTTAAACCCGACGCTGTTATTTTATTTTTTTCTTCTTGAATGTTCGAGTAACAAATAACAGTTCAACCAGCAGAGCAACAACTGAATTTTCTGCTCGTCTCTGATCTTTTATGCGTCTTTCTGGGATGAAGAGGAAGAGGGACAGAGGGAAAGATGAATGGGAATTCAAACGTGGCTCAAAGGTCCACCGATTGTACTGCGGCTCTCTGTAGTGAGAGAGGGTCACTTTGACCTGTTCACACCAGGAGAGAGAGCGAGAGAGAGGGATACGGAGGAAGAGAGAGAGAGATGACATCAGGGCAAGAAGAGGACTCCTGCTTTCATCTGTCCGCCGCTGGTTCAAACCACCACACCTCTGACAGGACACTGCTGTGTGTGTGTGTGTTTGGTCTGTGCATGTGTGAATTAAAACTGAAAAGACGAGAAGCATGAGCTTTGATGTTCCTCATTCATAGCGACCAAACACTCAAATGAAAATGTGAACAAATGGAGAGTCCAAGACTGCGTGTGTGCGCGCGCGTCTGAGACTGTCAATCTTTTGAAGTGAACCTCCAACTTCCGCAGTTCCCTTGAATTTACCGATTCCCACTTCACTCGAAACACCCCGCCACACCCCCCTTTCGAATCTAATGGACTGACATGGTAAATCAGGGGCCTGAGAATGTGCTCCAGTGCAACAACAGGGGCCACCAAATCAGGACGCGATGTGTGTGTGTGTGTGTGTGTGTGTGGGGGTTTGTGGGGGGGTGTGTGTGTGTAAATCGCACATATGGGGAGAGTTTAAGGGGGCGACGGGTAGTCGGTCTTCAAACGTAAAGCCTTGCCTATAAAAGGAATGTAAAAAGTAGCTAGCTTTATGTTCAGTAGCTAGCTGAGTACATTCTGATGCTAAGCAGCTGGTCATTTGTTACGTATGTGGATGGAAGCAGAATATGCAAATGCAAAAGGTGGATTAGACTCTACAATCAGATTAAGAAAGATTAAGAAAATAAGAGTGGAAACTGAAGATGGGTGTAGCAGCTAATGACTGGTTTGTATTAGCAGCTTGTTACTTATTGCCTTAACTACCGTCAAGTCAGTGAAGATGTCTGGACACAACGCAAACCTTTGCTTGACAGAAAAGTCCTGAGAGAAAAAAAAAACGTCATAGATTCGTATGAGATTAAATATTTAAGATCTGTGACACATTTAAGGCCAACTTACTTTTTTTTTTTTTTTTAAAGAATTGAAGACATTTAAAGTCTTCATTTTAGATCATTATTATAAATCTGATCTAAAATTTTATTATAGTACCTCAGCTAACTGTCTCAGTTAATCTGAGATAAATATCCCTCTTTTCTACAGGAATATTTCTATAAGTGCTTTACAATATGTAGGTTTTAAAGTAGGTGAACCTGCATCTACGATGCACTTTTCCTTTCAAGGAGCCACTTTTGCCCTCAGGACTACAAAATAAAACTGAGTTATTGAGCCACAAAAAGTGATTTTATAAATATGTCCAAAATAAAATGTTTCACTATGAAAGCAAATGAAATGAAACTAAAATGTAATTGTTTTATAGAAAATTAAGAAGGATAGGGAGCAGTTTGAAGTTGGTTACTTTTAAAAGCTTGTTATAGATGTTGCATGCATAAGAATGTACAGGAAAACAGTTTTTTTCAAGAGCAAAACCATTTTTTTAAATTTTTTTTAAGAGCCACAGTGGCAGACCCAAAGAGCCAAATGGGACTCTGGAGCTGCAGGTTTAAGGGGTCAAGAAACGTCATGCCCCCTTATGCTCTAATACTAAAGCAGCACATTCTGGATGAGTGAAAAAGGAGGAAAAGCAGTAAAAGAAAAAATAAACTGCCTGTAAAAATCTAAAATAAAATTTTTTTTAATAAAAAATGTTTAAACAGAGTTGCAAGTTTCTGCTAATTAACACAGCAGGAGAGTAAGAAGGGATACTGTCCCTTTTGAACGGGTGGACAGCGGGAGAAACGGAGACAAAAACAGGACATGGCTATGAACATGAATGAACTGGTGAAAGCAAACAGAATGAAAAGGTAGAAGAGGAGAGTAATAAACGGGCTGAAGGAGCCGAGGTGTGCGCTCTATAGAAACCAGACGTATCCAGCTGTCCCGTCCATCCAGCTCTGACCTGAAACCCCTCCAACAAACCCCTCCGCTCACAGCTGTCCACTGTAGCGTCCCCGGGCAGCTTTCATTTGCTGTCATTCACTCACAGGTTCATTCATTCATCCATTTTTCCTCTCCACCAACGCTTTAAGCCCACCAATTATCATCAGTTGGCCCCGGACGGCCCCCCATCCTTGTTCCCGTTTCAGCTGTCCTTTCAAACAGCCCTGCATTAATAAAGCCAGTGGTTACAAATAAAAAGGGAGGTGAGCGGCGATTATTCAAAGCCCTCCAAAAGAGAGAGCGAGAGGAAGCCCACGTTTCACACCCAGAGGGAGGAAAAGCACCGCCTGCCATTTGCGGGGTTGTCCAAGGCTCTGGTATGAGGACTAACTGGAATATTAATAGAGAAGGCAGGGACTTTAATAGTCCTAATCTGAAGAAGGGATTTAAGAGTACATTAAGAAGAAAAAGAAAATCTAACAAAACTGATGCTAACTGAGGTCATGGAGTGGTTTGGGAGTCTTGATGGAAGACTGGGGGCACCTCCATGTTTTACTGCAAGTCCACATTATTGATGTACAAGTTAAAAGTAAATATGGGACTGAGTGGAGATAAATAATACTGCTATAAAAAGATAGCTTTAATATGATGTTGAGTAAAGACGTCTAAAGAAAAAAGTAAAAGCAATAAGGCATAAAATAATCTAATAGCTTTAACGTGACATACTGGTAATTACTGTGCGGCTGAAACAATTAATCGGATTAATAGTGATTAATCGATTGTTCAGATAATCGTCACCTAATTTGGTAATCGATTAATCGTAACTGGAGCGTAAAAACTGAAAGAAGACCATTTGCTGAAGGAACAACATCCTCAGAGCAGTAGTGAAGACAAAACTGTAAAATATATGTTTTGCATTTAAGGTGAAAAAGAAACACCTTTGTCTGTAAATATAGTTGGTATATACTACACTGTATTGATTTTAAGTCAATGTTATTCTTTTAGCTACATCCTTTGTTACAAATGATCAAGTAAAGGAAGGCTGCATTACTCATTTTAACCAATAAAATGCTTATTTTTCTATTTACAATAGGAATTGAATTGTTTGTTTATTGGCATCTTTTAATGCATTTCTAAGATTATATAAGAAAAACTTAAATTAAAAATCTACAGAATGTGCCAGGTTTGGTTTACCCGATTAACTGATTGTTTGAATAATCAACAGATTAATCGATAACTAAAATAATTGTTAGTTGCAGCTCTGAATTACCTTTTAAAAAATGTGAAGTATACCTTCTGTTCAAAATGAATTGATCATGAACTAATCATTTGCTACATTTAAAAGTAGCTCTTAAGCTACATTTCTTACTCCACACAACATCACTGCACAAGTTGGTGGGTAGTTAGACGAGCTATCTGCTCAGGTAGCCAAACCTGCAGCAGACTCTTTTACAAACCTGCTGCTTTTTTCATTCTAACAGCAGCTTCAGAGCAGCATTAACAAGAATATCAGCGACGGATGGAGCTGCTTTAGTTTTCACACAGTAACAGTCTTTCAAGATGAGCTATTTTCAGACAGTTGAATTTGTCTTTCGCATAGGCAAAGAAAAAGCATTGGGGGCATTATTTTCCAACTAGGTGATCAGCAGAGCACAGCAACAGGTGGGTCAGAGAGATCAGTGCTCCTTACAACTCATCTCGTTAAAGGGGCTTTAGACCGAGGGAACATCATGAAGGCATCTCCAACCAGTTTTGATCAAACAGTTAAGTAGAGATAAAAGGCTACACACCTCCTTGTTAGGCCTTATAAATATTATATTTAATTTGTATCTAGAGTAGCTTCTCTTAGAACTGGATGAGGTCGACCAGTCCTCATTTTTAGGGCTGTAAATGTGACTCTTTTAGCCCGTGGATCCTGTGGACATTTAAACTAACCAAAGACATTTAAAGCCAGGCTTGGTTAGCCCATTTCAATGTCAGTAAACATCTTTACGAGGACGGCTTCACGCTTTTGGGCCACAGTTTGTTGCAGCTGAGGCAATGCTGTAGTCATGATTGTGCTTGACATGATGCAGTACTGAGGTATTGGTAATGCATATGGGGATATGATGCTCGTCTATCGTTTTAAGAAACAGAAAAGTAGGCAAAACTTTATGCTGTTATACTTTCTGCTGTGAAATGATCTCACTAGGAATCTGGTAATGTCTGTAAATGCCACTTACCTGCACACCTAAAGCTCTGAGCGGTGAGCCCCTTCTCCACAGCCAGGCAGGTGAGAATACTGAGGAAACTGGTGGTGACGGACTGCCGCTTGGCTCTCTGGGCCTCCCTCTGTTTCCTGTCCCTTGATGGTTTGGACCTCAACAACACTCCTTGGAGACCAGGAGGTCCGTCTGATTCTCTCTTGTCTTCTTGAGTGGGTTTCTGCGCGTCCACTGCCTGCCGCAGCGCCTCCACCCATTCGTGGGCTTTCAGGTGATCATCCGCCTTGAGCTTGAGGAGCTCTTTGGGGAAAGTGGCCTGGAAACACTGCCCTTTATCCGCCCATGACTCTCCGGTCTCTGGTACAAGATCTTGTTGTACTGACAAGCAGGAAGCTAGGGAGAATTGGAGGACCGGTTGGGACACAGACCCCCTACCTTCAGTCGGAAAAGCTTGGAGAGCAGATCTCGTCAAGACGAAAGTGAAGGCCCGCCAGTTGTTCTGATCCATCAGCAGGTGGAGAAGTCCAGCTTTCAGCACATCCTGGAAGCGCTGGTTAAACAGAGGGAGGGTGGTTGGCCGACTCAACACTCCAGAGTTCACAGAAAGCGACGCCTGAGATGAAGTTGGGGTGTCGCTATCCCCGTCGGGCCGGGTGTCGAGCCCAGAGGGAGAGGGCGAAGAGGAAGGTGACATTGGTACAGGAAACTTCTGCTGAATTTCCACACTGTTCTTATGCTTGCGGTTGTCCTGCCTCGCGGGCCTCGCTGCCTGAACCTTCTCCCACATCAGCCGCCGCCACTCCATCGCTTCCCACTGGTTGGCCGCCCTCAGTTGGAGACGTGTGCTGTTGAAGAACAAGGCCTGGAGTGTGCGCTTGTCGCCAGGCTGGCTCATCTGACTGGACTGGCTGCAGGGTGCCGGGGCGATGACGCTCTGGCAGTGCGACAGAGAGTAGGCAGTGCCCAGTTGGCGATTGGCACTGCTGTCCAGAGTATAGAGCCGCAGCTCACAGGGAGTCAGCTCAACGTAGCAGGACGTCCAACGGCCCCGTGGGCCCTCGCGCTGCTCCATCTCGCCCTGCTTCACAACACTGCTGCTGCTGCTGCTGCTCTTGTCAACTGGAAACAGAAAAGGAGAAATGAGATAAATGACTTATATTTGCATGTTTGGAATCAGTTCATTCAACATATAGAAAAAAAAAAACACTGATCATCCAGCTGGTGCTTCTGTGCACCCAAACAAGAAGTTACAAGAGCTGTTTTTCAGAATTTCCAAAAGTGATTTAAAAAAAAGTTTCTTCAATTATTTTTTCTTTGGTTTGTTCTGATAATGATAATGTTTCTCATCATCAGTTCTTCAGGCACTTTGCCTACAGGATTATCTATCAAGTTTTCCTAAAATTTGACTTGGAATCATTTTCACAATGTTGTCAGACAAAAGACAACGTCTGTCAGTCACCATCTGTTCACACTACTGCTGTTGGGGAAACGGTAAAAGAGTATAAAAGCAAAGACAACAAGACTGAAAAACAAGTTTCTTTTCTTTCCCAGATCATACTTGTGTCTAGTCTTATGTGCCTTGTCTGTTTGACTATTAATCTGTGTTCTGTGCAATGACAGTAAATCTACTCAATCAATATATTGCTGTCATATGCCCTATGAAATACTGAATAGCATTTTAATGCAATAAAAATACTGAAACCAACAAAAAGAGGAACAAAAAGAGCCACATGCAGAACAAGCTCAGAAATGTGTTTCAGCTTTCACACAAATAACAAAAGTATGGAATGGAACTAAAGAAAAATGGAACAATGTACACAATGTACTTAAAATAGGGAAGAAAGAAAAGCAGGATTCATAATGTCTAAAATAGAAACATGATGCATCCTGATCACTAAAGTCCTGATCCCTGTTTCTAAGAAAACACAGCGAGCAGGAGCAAGACATGAGCTCACTGAAGACTGTAAAGACTGTACGCATCGAGCCAAAAACAAATGTATAAGCAATACATGCTTGAGGTGATGTGCTATCAGAGAACTATAGTTACTTTCTTATTATTATATTCCAAGTGTTATGAACTTGCACTTTTCATGCAAATGTAATATTTGGTCAATTGCACTGATAATCCCACCTGACACTAAAGACATTACTCAAGTTAGGGTTGCACCAATTTGCAATTTTCTGGCTGATTTAATGTTTTAAAAAATCTGACCTGCTGATTTTGATTTTTTTCTTCTAGAGGGGTGACTACTGTTAACCACAGATGTGAAGACGTGACATTTTGGGTGGGTCCGTCAATCAGCCCTATCTCACAGCAGAGAGAAATCAGCACAAAGTCTGATTTTCAGACTTTTGTGGCGATAGATAAGATTGATTTCTCATTTAAGTATTGATCGTAGATCTCTCAAAATTATTTAATTAAAACGAAGTCCTGGTTTATAACTGCAACAAATGGTAAAACGAGGAAAGAAATTGACAGTTATGGCAAGTGATATTGTCATCACAATGTATACTACCTTTATGCAAGATTTCTTTATATTGTGTAGCCCTAATCCTTTAACTTATATATATATATATATATATATATATATATACACACACATTTTCAGTTTTAAAACATGATTGTTTAAGCTTTAAAACTGGTTTAACCTGAAAAGTTGCTCTTACTGGGTTAAGAGTTTTGATTAAAATAGCAGCAATCACAATAAGTTTCAAAACCAGCTTCACAATTTCATTTAGTTGTAAAGTACAACACATAGTCTAAAAATGCATTTTGTTTCTTTAATGCACCAGATCACTCATCTAGAAAGCCGCAAAGGGGAAATAATTCACAGCTCTGGTTAGCCTCAGGGTGGCGAGTGCAGCCTGTCATCAATCTTATCAAACCGGTGGCAGACATGGAGTCACTCAGGATCACGGACCTTGCATGTTAACAAAGATTTTGCTAAAGGGATAAAATAAATATGCAAATAGGATTAACTGGAATCGGGTCTAACTGATTGGCAGACTTTACGCTTGGGAGAGTCGAGATGAGAATTAGGAATTGTGGAGAGGAAAACTGCTTTATTTAATTAGCCTTCATGGCTACCTGCTGGGTTTTTACACCACACTCTAATAATAGTCCAACATACATACGCACAGGCTTTCAATCATAGCTAATACTTCACACTCAACACCACTAAATAACTCTCCAGTGTTTCACTCAATCATGCTGCAGACCTCTGATATATAAAACAGACTAATTTCCAGTTTGACAGTTTTACTTGCTGGTATAAATTAATACACACAACTATTCTCTAAATCAAAGTCCTTTTTTGTCACTCAAGTCATCGCACATTTTCAGGTGCACAATGCCTGTGTGCAATGGTAATAAAAAAGATTTTAAAATATATGACTATATATAGACATTAAGCGGAGACACATGTGTAAAGTTAGTCACACTGATGCTCAAAGTGGCGTGTAGGAATAAAGACATGCAGTGGGTCTAAATATGGGGAGGCAAAAAGTGATTTTGAAGTCCTGTTGTGTCTGCGCATCATGTACAGTGAGTTGCTGTCGAAGCTAATCTGGTCTGAATGATTTGTGGATATTAGGATTAAGGGTGTAAACGCACAGTGTTCTGCTGCCTTCATGACTTGGTCCATTGCTTCTCTGAGTCGTCACTAATTGTTTACTGTTTTCTTTTCTTTTCCGATGGTAAAAGAGCAGAAATTTCATTCCCATGTTGCACGATATACTGAATCAGAATTGTCATTGCAAAATCAGTGTGAGCATTGCCGCCACTGCTTGAACGTAACATTTGGTATGATGCTGTATTTTCCAAGAGTCATACATTGATGTCTGGAATATTGAGAATGAGGATATTTATTGAAAGCTGCATGGATTATAACAAGAGCTTAATGTCTACACCCAAGTTATATTTTTGGTGGTGAAAGCTCACCAAGTGTAGTTGGGCGATTGCTTAAGGGTAAAGGAGGAAAAGAGTTTTTTTTAAAAATAGTAATTTTATTGCTATCGATAATGTCACCAAAATTTTCAGCAGTAATATTTCAATAACATGCCTTATTTTGACATATTATGAAATGAAAAGCAACATGCTGATGAATACTGATTTTCTTGAATGGCTAAATGAACGCTACACTGGCAGACCAGAGCTACTCGCAGTTTTTCTAAGACGAGTACGGCTTCTGTGTAGGATCTGTCTCAATGACGTAAGCACAGATTGTCTTACGTCACAAACTAAATAGCAACAGTTTAGTTTTTAAAATATATTCAGGAAAAAAAATGCCACAATTTTGAGAAGCAAGAAATATCTTCTCTAATCAAGACCAAAAGGAATTCTAAAGAAATTTCACATTGACTTTATTGGTCTAAATGCATATACAGTATGCATATTGTTTACATAAAACTGTGCTACTCATTTCTTTTTACCATCTAAACATCCCCAGCTGTCACTAATGGAAAGGCAAACAGGCCCCCTTTTTGTTATTTATGTGCATAAAGAGGCACAGCGAGGGCCAGTAAATCACTTTGGCTTCTGCTTATTACCGTCTTTTTCCTACTTCTCTTCTTTCAGTGCACATCTCGCCAGTCTAAACAGCCTGATACCTTTTCACACATATGCTAATACTAAATAATCCTGCCAGTATCAGCGGCTAGGTAATTGGGTTGCCTCTTCTCTCACCTCATTTGAGTCCATTTGCTGACAGGATTACGGGCTATTATCCCTCAGGATCCCTTCGGATCTCCTCAGGTCTTCGGATAGCCAAAACACACAAACAAATGAGCTCCCCGCGAGTGTGTTGGGGTGTGTGTGTGTGTGTGTGTATGTGTAGCGCTCTCAGTCTGAATATGGACGGTCAAGCCACAGCTGTGTCATTTTAAGTTATCATCATCTTCTATCATTATTGCTTTCTCTGGGGATGCTTCAACCTAAGTGCAGCACACGCCCCGATCTGCAGTACAAATAGTCGGGGACTTCTGTCCTCCATAAGCCTCTCAAAAGCTGAGAAAGCTTTTCATTGAATGGACTGCCGATCAGATTGGGGAAGGGGAAGGCAGGCTCTCTCAGGTAAGGGCCAGCCTTCTGGTGAGAATCAAGAATACTTCAGGTTCAGTGATTTGTACAACAGAGGACATGACATCATCTTCAAAGAGCGAAAGCAACAATTTGCACCATGAATGTTCAATTAGGCAAATGCTATGTCATTAAAGGATCAGTTCACGTAAATAAGAGAAATTACACCAGGGGGAAAAACTGTAAAAGCACACACACACAGAGATGAAGTAACAATGGCCACCTCATAAACATAGTCAGGTTATTAGTGCATGTGCTGGGTGAAGAATATATTACTTGTAAGAGCTTACTACAGCCTACTTGAGAAAGCAAGAAACAAAGCAAAAAGATAGACAAAAATAAAGGCTTTTGCAGGGTCACTTGACAGCATGTTGCTAAAATGAAGATTTTTCTTGAAATTATTGTGAAACCAAGAGTAGGAAACAACAGAATTTCCAATTATGCAATCAAGGAACCACAATATGCTTATTATAGGCTGAAAATCTTACAGCTTGCTTTTTCAGGACATGGCTCTCATCACCACCTGAGACACGTTCAGCTTTTAGAAGACATCTTTTTAAAACGTTTTCCTCCACTTGTGAATACATTTCTTATGAACACAGATCTATGAATGATGATTTAAACAGAAAACAATAATACTGGACACAGACAAACGCCTCAGCATGAAAATAAAGGACAGTGTTCCTTTGATAATCCATTTTGTAACAACTACTCTGGTTTGAGAACTACTGCTAAGTGTACATGAGTGGTGAAAATGAGCATCATAATTCTGGTGGATTCCAAGCAGCCTGGTTCAAATGCAGTCAAAATATCGACAAGCAGACATGGGGCCACAGACCAGGGGTCAGAGACAAAAGTGAGTCTCAAACTGGAAAGTAAAATCTTAGTATACTGCAATTGAAAATAAATTTTCATGATACAAAGAGGATAACATCTAAAATAGGAATTACCATCAATTCGTTTTGTCATCATCTCTTTTTAAGGTTTCTCATTAAATGAAGGACGATCTTGTCCGTTCACTCACCGTCCTGCTGCTGGTTGAAGATCATGTTCTTCAGCGTGTCGCAGTCCACTGCGGGCAGCCCATTGTCCGTGTACACAGATGGACGGTAGTTCACGTCTGACCTGGACCGATTGTGTCCTTTCTTAAACACCGACTTCGACGAGGCGTTTCCGGCGTTGTTGGCGCACTCCTGCATGTGGGCCACCAGGTCGTTGGTGGAGCGCGCCCGGCTCCTCTTCCCGTGCCTCAAACCCATCCCCAGGCCCAGAACGCTGAAGTTATCGGCCCAAGCCAAGCCGAGGGGCCCCACCTCCGGCTGCTCTCCGGCCAGCAGGTTCCACACGCCGCTGGAGCTCAGCTTGCCCAGAGCGGAGCTGGACACATCCTGCAGCTGCTTGGGCGCCCTCGCAGGCTGGCGGTTGCTCGATTGAGAGATGCTCGGGCCTTGACTCTGGATCCCAGCCATGGAGTGGATGAAGTCCTCGGTTGCTTCCAGAGCTGGGCTGATGTCACCCACCACATCAAGCTGCTCAAGGCCCTCCATGGCTGTGAAAGGACGGGACTTCCCCTGAGTAACTAATCTTGTAGCAAGACAGTTTTCCAGAACAGGAACAAAAGCCCTGCAATCATGACTACCAAGCAAAATTAACATTTACAAGGACATAATGGAGACTTCTGGGCATGATAGTCAGGTATGAATAGAAGAACCATCTTCAGGATGTCTAAGAATATCTCAAATAGTTGCTTGAAGTCTGACTGAAGATGTCTTCCACTTTTCCTTTTCCAGTTCTGAAAGTTTGCTTTTTTTCTTCCGTGAACACGCAAAGATGCCTGATTAGAAATTCACTATCCTGACACTGAAATCAATGCTCTGCTTTTGGTTGTGAGGTCAGCTGGCGGCGAGTGTCTGGGTCGTTTCTCTGTAACAAAAGAGAAGAGAGAAAGAGGAAGTGAAGACAAGATGTGCAAAACCAATACCAAGAACAGATGCGCAACTGACAGGAAGAAAGCTGTGTCTCGTTTTTGTTTTTGTTTCAAAGAAGCAACAAAACTACTTCATGTTACAGTTGATTTTGTTCATTTAAACCAAGCGTTTGTTGAAGCAAACAGATAAGTAATAAAGATTCGACTTCAAACATACCAACGGTATCTCGATTAGCTGAATAGAGTTGGTCATCCCGCCTTTTATGTCCCAGTAAAATAATGATGGACTTCCTCCTCTGCTGCTTATCGGCAGACTGAGCAGCGAGGAATCAGGCCAGGGTGGGGTTACCATCCATCTGCCTGACATGCTCATCTGTCCTCATCCTCCTCCCTCTATATACTGTTTGTATACGCTGGGTCATTTGTGCTCCTATTGATTTTTCTTCCTCCCCCTTCATATATTAATTATTTAATGGACATTACATCACTAGAATGCAATGTCTGGTGGGTTAAAATATGTACAAATCATTCAAGACTACAAAAGGGAACTTTCTAAGATGGTTTGGTGGCAGCACAAATATTCTTGATTTTCTTTTTTAGAAATTAAAAATCTTTGATTTAGATCTGTTTTTTACTTTAAGATATTTCCCCCAAAAAAGGCAAGAAAAGACTTGAGAACTAAGAGCATAAGATGACATGTCACAAATCAAAATTTTTTTTCATTGTCTAAATTCAAGAGATTCGTAGCTTCATCACTTTGGAGCAAATTACTAGCATTGTAAAGTTTGTATTAATTAACATTTTACCACGCACCATATTTAGAGTGACATCACGTGCCTGCAGACTCAGCTTTGAGTTCATCGTCATCAGTTACTCATCAAACCTCCTCCTGATCTCCAGATGAATCACAAAAAACCAGACCAGCTGCCAAATCCATCTTCTACCAACCAACTAACAGGGATGCTGGAAAATATCACTTCTATAAATATTACACGTGAATCACAATCTAAATGCTTCAATTGTTCCAAGGAACTACTTTGCTGTTTTTACCACCAAGTAACTTTTTGCTTTATTCCATGCTATATTTCTGAAGGAGTAATTTTGATGACAAACGCAGTGCCGGCCGTGTAATCACCATCTTCAACTGACCAGATATGATTAACATATGCAAACAAGTGGGATAACATTTGTCACCAATGGTTTGAGTAGTAAGGGGAAATGCTGCAACGGGTTACTCACCTGAAATACTAAATTTGTCCTTTGTTCTTGTGTCAAAGCTTAGGCTTGTTTGTCCAAATGACTTTATTCCACAAGTTCAAATATTTGTCTATATTCTCTCTGACAAACTGTGGAATCCATGTTTTTTTGTTTAAGAGCTCAAATATTTTTTCCCTGCACAACTCCCATGAAAGTTAATAGAACTAAAACTATGCAATAGCAGACATTAATGAGATCGCAATATTATTTCATTTATGTTGTGGTGATATCTAATGAATCAAGATGCTTCTAGAATGGTCTCTGATCATCTACTGCAGCCGGACTCCATCCAACAGACCAAATACATTATTGATATGCAGAGCTTAAATTCATGACACAGCAAATATTGCATTCTTCTAATATTAATTTGAAGATTATTACATGTCTTCCATATAACATTACACATAAGTTTACCAGTTTTATTTTTCCACTGCTAATGTTTGTCCAGGACAATTTCAGTCACATTTCTGTAAAAACTCAGAAATGTTCATGTATAAAACAAAAGAGCAAATATACACTCCATAATGATGTTGCTTATCAAATTCTTGACAAATTGTTTACTTATTTTAAGCAAAAACAAAATACATATGAGGAGTGGTTTCTTTAAAATGTCTGATGTTGCGTTTCAATACTAAATTTTAATAGAAAAATGTTTTCTCAGACTGGAAGTTACATATTTAATTTCAACAGAGGTGACGCGTACACCATGTACTCTGAGAAAAACCAAAGCAAATTGTGTTTTCTTTTCTTAATATTTTTTTTTCTCCAGTAAAAATCGTCTTTGTTCATATTTAACTCAATAAGTTCATGTTAAACCAGAACCTAATCAGATTAAAATCATCAAATTGCCATCTAACACATTCTCAGCTAATTAACGAGTCTCGTTAGAAAAAAAAAATAAATCTCTACAGGAAGATTTCTCCTCAGTGTAAAGATGCTAGTCGCTGTCAGACCATCCAGTCCTACTCAAGTGTTTGCCTCCGAGTCCATTAAGACTCAGCATCTTTGTAGAGACCGAACTGAAGCCACACTCAGCTTTCTGTGTAGTTTTAATAATTGACAATGCACCGCACACTCTTCTCTTTACAATTACCACTTGCAAACGACATAACTAATTTCATTAATCGCATATTTGACCGGCAAATCTGCTTGAGTTAGGCCTATTTATCCTTTGCTAATGTGAGCTAACAGCTAACGGTAGCCGCTCTCCATCATGGATGAATGTGACTTTAACATCACCGATAACGTCTCACTGACTCTGAATACATTCACCATGTTTTACTGGACCGATGCTGTATTATCTGGCCGTAAAAATGCCGTCACGCTCCAACCGGTAAAGATAAATAAGACTCACCTTACTCTGTTTACCATTATGTCATTCCAGTCCGTCACAGCGGAAGTCCTCGGCTTGAAACTCAGACTGGAGAATAAGGTTCCACAAAACGTTCCCATGGAAATAAAAAAAGGCAGATGCCCAGGAAAACATTGACCAAAATACGATGCATTAGATAAAAACAAAAAATAGACATCTAGTACTTTTTTAAAATAAAAAATTTGCAAGTGACTTGTTTACAGCTCTGTCTTTACCCAAGAAAATAATGTCATAGTAAATTAATTCCTATTACGCTATTGACAGACTAGAAAAACTTCTCAATCCAATATGTTTGAAATAGCATATCTATTTAGTTTGTTTTGTAATATGTCTGTTATTTACAAAGTGTTCAAACATTTTATTAATTAAACATGGCGCACCACTGGGATGAAACAAGCTCAGTAAGATGTTTAAAGTATGGGAAAAGGAAAAGCTTATTTTATAACCTGATCCTGCTTTAAATTTCATGATGATGTTCCTTCACTAATGTCCTCTAACAAACATTTTACAGAACAGCTAGATTAACTTTATTAATTTATTAAATTACAAACAGATGAACTTTATTTCTAATTATGTGACCTATGAGTAAAATTGTTTGCAGTATTTAGGGGCATCAGAGAAAATGTTTTGAAATGTATACTTTTCCGTCCTCTTCAAAATTAGCTGTACTGTGGGTTCATCTGTCAGTTAAAATCATAATAAATTCTCTGAACATTTTGGTTGAAATGTGACAAAATGTAAAAATGTTCTTCTAGTGTAAATAATTTTGCAAGACAATCTGTATGCATTCAAAGTAAATATAGTCAGTTTTTCTTTCTCAAGAAATGAGAAGTTAGTAAGACACAATTTACATGACTGAATTTTTCAATATTGTTTTATTAAGGTAGATATGTTCAGCAGTTTCCCAATATGTTTAGTCATTTTATTAACAAAGGTTAAACATTTTTGTGAAAAACATAAACATTTTATTAATTTATTGATTATCCACACAACTTAATAGGTTTTCATAAACTCATAAAGTAAGCTGTGAGATATAATAATCTAACTAAATACATCAAAAAACACAAAAAAACTATCTGTCAGACTGAGGAACAGAACATCTTATTTGATTTATTGTACAATAAACCGTCCCCAAAAAATGTATTACAATTAAATAAATAAAGCAGACATCATCATCATCATCATTAATACTGTTATTTTGTTAAATTGCTCACAGTATTGTTTTACACCTATATTGATTTTAATTGATTTTGCTTTAACTCTTTGCTGGCATTTTTCATGTCGAAATAGGACATGTTGGAAAAACATCACACCATAGCACTTTTTTTTTCTTCTGTTTCCGTTCTTCATTTTAGAAACAAGGATCAAAGTTAGTTTCCGAAATCTTATAAAACCTTTCAGATTTTTCAAGAACCGTGCTCTGATGTGTTTTGCATCAAACCAATTCTGAAACACATAGTGCATTTCCATTATTATCATTACCATGAAATGGGATGAAAATCTCTAAAAAGCATGATCAATACCAAGGATGGCAGGCAGGATGTGGCACATTTACTTAGTCTCACAAAGAAAGGTCATGAAATACGTCTGCACTGACAAATTCAGACCAAAATGAAAAAGGGCCAGAAGAAAGGAGGACACAGCAGAGGTGGAGAACGGGCTTCTGCTAATGGGCTCCTTGAAGCTGACCTGCCACCCAAAGTATCCGTCTAACGTGGCAAAACACATAATTCTCCTCCAAACAGAGTTCTCACGAGGGCTGAAACAATGTGAGGTGCCCATGGAGTACTTCTCATTGTTAAAAATATTTGGAGAACCAGTTTCCTTTATCCCAACAAGCACTGCTCTGGTTTCCTTTGTGATGGTTATTGTCGTCATTTTAGTGCATTATGTACCAATTCCTATGTTTTACTGATGTGGGAAGATGAATGCAAATAGCCATATGTTATACAAAAAGTAAGAGTCCAGAAAATATTGACAGACTTATGTGTATTTTTTCTTAAAATCAGTATCAAGATGTACTATAATCATTTGCTTCCAGCGTTTATTGAATTCCATACCTGCACACACCAGTTCATTTCATGAGGAACAGATCAGGTGATCATCTGATCCCGGCAGCATTGTGAAGACATATGTCAAGACGTGAAAGCTGTGATTTAAAAAAATAAATCAGTATTATTAAGGTATTAATTTATGAAGTCAAATTCTTTTGACGTCATATTTGATGAGACAGGTCCATCCATCCGTCCATCCAGGGAATTGTTTTATTTTTGGGGTTCCTTTACAGGTTTCAAATTCCCCTTTTACTCTGTGTAAAGCATCTGATTTGATTTAAAACCATATTAAAACCTTGTTTGTAACATGTGTTTGACATTCTCATCATTATCTGCTTCCAGAGAAACAGCTTTAGAAATTGTTGGAAACTTTATCACCATTCCATCCTTCTCGGTTTGCGGTTTCTGTCCGGCTTTTGTCATGTCATCTGTCATAATTTGACATCGTCTGAATGACGGTCCAGACATCTGCGGAGTATTGCTCCGTCTGCGCTTTGGAAATCTTTTTAGGGTAAGTGCCCGCGCCTGGAAATCAAGACTGATGCAAGAAATAAGCATCAGCTTTAGGAATCAGGCCGTCTCTGATCTATCATTTCCCATTTCAGAGCGATCGCACGTCCTCCCCCTACCCACCAACCCCCCGTCCCTTTACTAGTGCACTTGGGTCTCTCTCTGTCCTCAGTCTTGCCTCTTTCCCTCTTTATTTTGATCAAACCATCTTCTGCTGCTGAGGACTAAATTATGATTAGATTTAAGGATATGCAGTGCTTTCATCTGTCTACTGTGTTGTTCAATGCCTCTCCCCTCTAACCCTCCTCAAGCCAGCTCCCTGACCCCCCAAACACACACAGCACAATAGATGTCTACATCAACTCACTCACCGGCAATTGAACAGCAGAGTGGCCGCTTGGTCCCCATGGAAACGTGTATGTGGGGATGTGTGTGTGTTTAGTGAATGTTTCCCCTTCGCTGACACAAAACAGAACAAGTCTACACACAGACCGATGTTTTACATGTAAATGATCTGCTTACCTCTGATGCAACCCGTCTGCAGTCACATTATCAAAGTAGGGCGTAAATGTGAAGTGAAAGAAAAGTCACTTATTCTTTTCATTGTTTTGAAAAAAGTCTGAAAAGTGTGACTTTGCGTTCATCAGCCTTTACTTTCATACCCCTAGATAAGATTCTGTGCGAACGATCCACCCCGGAAGTCTTCTAATTGCTTTGAAAGATCTTTAACATGCCAACCCTAAACATACATCAACAGCTACAATGGACTGGTTCAGAGATCAGGGCTGCCAAAGTCCAGTCCTCAAGAGCTACAATCCTGCAACATTTTGATGCATCTTTGTCCAACACGCCTGAATGAGATTCAGGTGTGTTTGTTAATGGGTGCATTCGCTCAGAGAAAGAAATCATTCGCTTAATGATATACTCATAAGTTGTTGGAGCAGAGATGAATCTAAAAGTTGCAGGATTGTAGCACTTGAGGACTGGTCTCTGGAGGTCCGCTACATATTAGAATGACCTAGTCAAAGTTCAGGCGTAAATCCAGTACAGGAACAATAGTGAGACATGAACAATGATCTTCACAAATGCATTTGAAAATTATGTATCACTTTTTCCCCCCTTTAGATTTCATGTTGGTCTATCAAAGGGCTCATGAACCTTTACATTTTAAAGAACCATTTTAGTTCTTTGCTCAGAGCTGCAAAAGGTCTAAAATCCTTTGAAAGACACAGTAAGAAAACATAAACATCAATGTGTTTGATATGAAAACGGATCCCTCATGGATCGGTCAGGTAAAGCAAAGTAAAAAAGTGGGAATCTAAATCTCAGTGGACCAGAAACGTGCTTGTGTTTGTATTTGACGAAACTTTCTAAGTGTAACAATGTGCAGTATTTTGGGACTTCAAAAATTTCTGTATATTTTTTCATCGAGTATAAAATCTGAAAAACCTTAAGACTGTTTCTTCTCTGTATTCTAACTAATCCCTCAAAGGTTGGTGTTTGTAAGTCCTTCTTATTACAATTAAGACATGACCAGGGAGTTGGCCACTCCCTTTAAATCACTTCAGTTCAAACAAACCATTAGTCACCTTCTTCAATTAAGACATAAATATAAAACCCAATAAAAAAATACATATGTAATGAATTTAAAAAAGCAATGTACAGCTACAGGCTGACTTCTACCTGAGTAACCAAAACGGGGAACCAGCTTGGTGAGCCACATAAACACTGACCCCTTCTGGCCAAACTTATGAACATATTTTAAATATGTCTTAGATTGTCAGTCACTTTACATTGTTACCAAAAAATAAATAAAATAAAATAAAAAAAACCTCCTGTGGATAACACATTGATTTTAGATATTTTTTGTTTTGTCGTCCTCCTGTGGTGCTTTCCTGAACTTTTAATTGCTGTCTCCACAGTTTAAAGTAGTTTGTTTTTCTTCCTGCAGATACAGTAAAGAGTGAAAAGCAGAAAACACAAAAGAAAGAGAGGGAGAGAGGGAAAAAGAGAGAGAGACAGAGACAGCGAGAAAACACATTTTACTGGCAATCCCAGAAAATGGATACTTGTTTTAATTTTATTTAATTTATTTATTTTGCAGTTACAGAGACCTTGAAATGTAATTCCATTTTAAAAATACATTATTTTTAATACGTTCTATTTATAGATTGTCTGAAAGATGACATTTATATATTCAATTGAAAATGCCCTTTTGTATTCCATCTTCTGCCTTGTGAGAACTCATTCTTCACTCTTGAGGGCCCCCTGTTGGCCGACAGACCTAAGAGCTTGCTCTGTTCAAACGCAGTTAATTTTTA
Organism: Brachyrhaphis terrabensis; assembly: GCA_903067065.1. Lineage (NCBI taxonomy): Eukaryota > Metazoa > Chordata > Actinopteri > Cyprinodontiformes > Poeciliidae > Brachyrhaphis > Brachyrhaphis terrabensis. The sequence goes on along the minus strand of CAEGAG010125258.1, from coordinate 12,829 downwards.
TACATAAATATTACAATTTCCCTTCTGTTATTTTAATCACGTTTGTAAGGTTAAACTTATCTGCTCGATCAATTGACACTTTTGCTTGTAAAGATGTTGGTCATTAAATGTTTTATTTCTGCTCAACTGCTTGCACTACACTCAGTATTCAGTACATAATTCATTAAGCTCATGGAAAAGAAATGGAATAAAAATGCAACCTCAGTATGACTGCGTATGCTGAAATATGAAAGGTACAATGCAAAACAAACACTAAGTAATGAGTCTTTCTTTGCGGAAAGAATAATTTACTTCTGAATCTTAAGTTCAGAAGTGCGTTACTAAAGCTGCGCCTCATAAACAATAGGTCAGAAAGTATCAAAATATAAAGAAAGCACTCTTCACTTAGAAAGAGGAATATGATAAAGAAAAGCCACAACTTTAGAGGGGCATTCACTTCAATAGCATAAGGAAGTGAAATTAGTAAAATATATTATTTTCAGTTTTTTAAAAATGCAAAAGCATTTGTTTTCTTTCATAAGAAAACAAATGCTTACAGTGTTATTACATAACACTGTAAGGAAAGGGTCAATTTGCTCCAGAGTGATATAAAGAATCATTTCCTGCTATGACTTTTCACTTTACTGTAATTTTCTAACAGGGGACATTGCTGATTTCTGTAACTACAACTATTGCACTTTCTACTAATGTTATGAATCAAGCGGCCAAAGCTTTCTGCATTTCACCACTTTAAATGATTCGTGAAATTAACTAGACTAAGCTTTTTTCTCAAAAACCCTAAATCTATCTGGAACTTTCTTTTAATTTATGTATTTTCTCTTTTTGGTGACTTAACTTTGTTTTTTAAATTGTAATGATAATGTCAATAAAATCCTTCTAAAACCTTCATCCTTCCATGAGAACGTCCTTTTAGCATGGCTACTGGTTTATAAGCATAACTTCTCACCACATTAACATCATTTAGAACACAGATATATATATATATACATATATGTAATCTAAAAATACAGCACTTTTTGTGACAAATGTTTTAATGATTATGTCCTACTAGTGGGTCAGTTGGTGAACTTAGAGGGACAAAATCTGTTCCAATCCTTCAGGCACTTTAACTTTAAAAAAAGACGGTCGTTTCCCATCTACCTCCATTGCTCTCCCTGATCCAGCTCACCCAACAGTGGAGAAAATCAGATTACTTCTGATCCAGAAGATCCAGGCTCCTCTGAGTTCATTTACAATTATATTCAACTACTTTTGACACTTCGTAAGAATTATCTGATTATTTTTTCATAAGATGCTGAAACCCAAGACAAGTTTCTCTTTTCTTTTTTTAACCACAAACATAAGTCTGTGATGTGTTTTACTGTCATCACCCTTTTAATCACACAGCGGTCTAAGTAATCTCTGCACCATCAACATACACACGTCCGTTGTCGTGGCAACTACGTAACAACAGCTCCACCAGCTGGCAGGGCAGAGAAACGTTCAAGAGTATCAGGAGCATCTACCTAAAAACATTCAGTAGGATACAGTGTTAAGTTTTCTGGCTTGATTGGTCTTTTTTGCAATTATTGATAAGTGGACTCTCATCAATTGATAAGCGAGCTATTTTATAAAGGGTATGAATCCTTTAGAAAAAACTTTTCAGTTGATTTTGGGAAAGGTTATATTGTTATTTGTGAAACAAAAAGTAATAAAAACAATTGTTTGTCTGTAAAGTTTCTCTTCTGACAATCTTCATTGAAAATACACACTTAGATGACACATATTTCAACATATTAATATTTTAAAAGTTATAGTGACCATGACTGAGAAAATATGAGCATATATGAATGAGGATTGTTATGAGGATGTTTTCTTGCAGTTTTTTTGGAATACCACAAGAAAAGAAGCAGCAATGGCCAAATGTACCTGCAACAAAAAGAGTCTGGTAAAAGCAACCATGGTGTCGCATTGGAATAGAAAATAATTCAGCTAAATAATGAAGCTGACACAAATTATTCATTAAATTAAATCCAATGGAAGAATATATAATGTGTCAGAAAGTAACACATTATATATTTTTCAAGTATTTTGAAACTATAACTGCATGAAAAGAAGCAAAGCATGAATGCCAAAAGTAGTTGTAACATTTGAAAACATGCTTATGACTTTCCCACAATCTGTGGCTGCGGGGCCCAAAATAAATCAGAAGAAGAAGCACATGTTCATCTTCCGGAGAAAAAACAAGAAATCATCAAATTCTGTAGGGAACTGAGAGTGGAGGTTCAGAGCATACAGAAATAAGCATACAGAAGCAGCAAACCTTTATGCAAAAGTAATCAAGTTAGTGTTTGCATGAACCTTTGACTGTCAAACTGCCACTTGTGAGTTTTTCAGGCGGCACATTTTTAACAATGTGCTCAACAGCTGCAGATTTGTACTATAAATGTAAGAAAGATGCAAAAATAAATTGCTCAGCAAAGTGTGTTTAGGTTTGGTTTTTCTTCACATATTTGCTGCATTTTTTCAGGATAGACGGGAGGCATTTATAAAAATATTTAATTGGACTCAACTAAATAATAATAACAAAAAAATTAAACATTAGATGTGTGGGGATTCCTGTTTATAATTTTATGACACCTTTTCAACTGACCTCTACGGTAAAAACAACATGCATTTTCATGTGATACATGTCCTTTAATGAAACATAGTTGCTGTTTACGAGATGTGAAACCTTACTAGAGAAAAGATGTGGTCACAGCTGATGTCTGACTTCCTCAAATGGTAAGAGGTTGAACTGGATGCTATTTCTGCAGATCGAACAACCACGCACAGGAACAACATCGGTCCAGACGATGGAGAACATCTACGCCAATGAACCCATTGAATTTGTCTCTAAAGGTCCAGAAATAGCCCTAGGAGGAAAGAATGAGTGGAGAAAAGAGCAAGGTGGGTATATGTTTTTTTTAAGCCATTGTTAAATGTCAAATTGTGTTTGATTCCCATTTCTTTTTTGTTAAGGTTTAGAAAACTCTAAAACGAGAGTTTATGTTGGTGTCATCATCCTACTGGGGCTCCTGACTACTTTCCTGCTGGCTGGACTGATCTATGTTCTTATCCACTGTGAGTCTGGTTCTCCAAAATCAATGCTTTCATTAGTAACTGTCTTCACATACACAGAATAAACTCTGTGCTGCTTCCCTTTCATATCAAACTCTTCTTCCTCAAACATAATAATGTAAACCTATTTTTAAAGCCGAAAGCGTGATGTGCTGATTCCAGGCTGCAGACCCCACCAACAGGGATAGCCTACAGTAAGCATAGACCAGTATGAGATTCCCATAATGATGCTGAGGTGTATTGAAGGTTTTATTATGTAGTAGTGAAGACACAGACTTAGATGATCCCAGGCAATCAAAGCAAATAGAAAAGTTTCCCCCAAAAAACTAGACATTGTCACACAAACATATTTCCATGTTTGGCACTGTTATACATAACCATATGTACATCTTAACTTGCCTTTGAGTTGTTTTGTGCTATGTGTTCATGTTTTCTGATTTGTTTTGAAAGGCACAGCTGCAATTTCTGTATCCTTATTCTGTTCAATATTATGTATGTGCATGTTGTACTGCAGTTGTCCACTGGGGGCACTGAGAGCGAGTTCTTTTGTGAGGCAGCACTGTGCTGAAGAAGCAATAAAGTGAACACAGCTATCTGACGAAAAGAAGTGTGGTTCCTTGTGAACATGAGTACTGAACAAGAAAACACAGCACCATATCACTTACGTATGTTGAATCTTTGAGTTTATTATGAATGTTTGTTCATTTTAGGTCGTCAAACTGGCCATTTGGTAGCGGATTTCTCCATCAAGCTTTCTTCGGTGACTCAAGAGAAAGACAGACTGAATGCCAACCTCACTGACATGAATGAAGAGCTGAGCAGGCTTAGACAAAGTAAGTCCTCAGCTTCTTGTGAGAATGCCTGGTTAGGGCTCTTTGCACGTCAGCATCCACGTTCAGGGAAAAGCGGCTCGGTCGTTTCCGGTCTACTGAAAATGGCATTTTACACCAGGTGCTTGCAGGATTTACTCAAGGTAACAATTAAGGATGTTCCTCGATCTGAAGCCCCAACAAGTAAGCTGGAGAAAGGTTTTAAGATGTACGCCTCGTTATACATTCACAGATACGAAGGTGAGTTTTACTTTCTTTAATCTTTGAGGCTAACATTAGCTTTAGCTTATGCTAGTAGGTAATATTCTCTGACATTTTTCTTGTAAAAATCTGCTATTTAAGTATCATTTTAATCCATTCTAACGGACAATGGTTTTACCTTATTTTGTATTTATTTTCAAGTATATTATGTGTTTATTGTCGTTAGTGTCAAACACAGGCCAAGTAACGGGGGATTTTACGGTTTGGGCTTTTTGCTTCTGAAGCATGAGGAAGCACAACACCCCCATAGCTTAACAGTAGAGCAGCGCTGGTGTCAAAGTTCTAGTTCAGCTGACTGTTCAGGTTCAAAGTTGTTACTTTTAGAAAAATATGACCACGTTCCTTAAGGCCTCCGTGTTATTTAGCTTTATGACTTTTGCATGCTTCTTGCAAAGAGTTCAAATAGGATGGTGTTTACAGCAGGGCGTACAGGTGGATCAGATGCTCGGCTGTCTGGCTCTGGTCTGCTCCATACACTCGCTCTTTCAGACTGAATACAGAAGTGGTTCCATGGAAATAAAACAGGAACGGCTCCTTTATTTACCATCTGTCTGCCCCCGGTAGTTTCAGGCTGAAGAAGTTGATCCGGAGTGAAGTGAAGGCATTATCTTTAACTGGTAGCGACAAATATTTACCGTCTCCTTAATTCAGGATCATTTGGAAATCCATGAAAACTTAAAAGCCCATTATATTTGGAAGACAACAATGTTCATGGTGTTGCTTTATTTCTGAAATACGACTTTGTCTTTTCTAGCTGTCATGGTAACAAAGCGGAAGCAAGAAAGCCATATTTCGCTCAAGCGGATATGACGTCTGCGCCGTACGTGCAAAGAGCCCCAAAAACGATCTTTTTTTAAATTATTTTGATTTTTTTGACTTAATGTGAAATTTGTCACTAAAACCATATAATAAAAGTTTGAGAAAATGTCTATATTGATGTAAGGCTGCATCCAAAAAATATTGACAGAGCTTCACTTTTTTGACACTTTGTTATGTTTCAGCCTCATTGCTAATTAACTAATTACTCACACACAAATACCTCATTATAAAAATGTGGAAAAAAAATTTAGAGGGTTTTACAGATTTACTAAAAATAGAAAACAAAGAGAATCCTTTTTGTACTTTAGAAAGGCTTATCTTCAGCATTTTATATTGGCCAGAAACAGGGAAATGTGTGATTTTGGATGTTTCTTTTAGAGGAGGGATGTCCTGCAGGGTGGACGAGGTTCTACGGTTCTTGTTATCTTGTGTATGGATGCGGTTCCTGGGATGCAGCCAGAGAATACTGCGTGAAGAAAAACGCCCATCTGGTGGTGATAAACAGCGCAGAAGAACAGGTACTGTGTTCTGTTTTGGGGAAACATGTTTTTTCTTATGCATATGACACTTATTCACATTTTTGTTGTTGCATGTTCTTCCATGTTTTGATGTTGTGAAGAGCTACATAAAAAAAAATGTTGATTGACTATGATTGTTTCTGGAGCTGCACAATTAAATGCTTAGTTGTCATCACAATATCCGTATTTGCAATATTGTAGATGTTTCCCAGATCTTATGCCGTCTTGGTAGATCTAATCATTTACTACATTAAATCTTGTACTGAAAATATGTTTGCGTATTAATGCGGTCCACAAACACTATTTTTAAAATGCTTGAAAAGTCTAAAGGTTAAAGCTTTTCTTGGTAAAGAAGAAGTCAGTAGGATTGCAAATGATTTTCTGCAATAAAAAAATAGCAAAAAAAATTAAATCTATTATTTTATTATGGTAAAAAAAATAGTTAATATAAATAACTGCAATTATATGAAATATTGAATAAAATTAAATACAATAGATTTATATTTAATGTAATTTAAGATAATTTATATTAACATTAACTTGGTAATTTAATATTACCTCAGTTTGTGGTAATATTAAGTTGCATAAACATCTTACTAATTAAAAATTTTCAAATAGATTTCTGATGGACTGTACATTTATTTAAGTTGCAAAATTTCTGAGTTTGTTTTAAATTGAACAACATGGCTCTCCGCTCAGGGTGTCCGTCTGTCAGGAGGCGGCAAGAACGTAACTTGAGTTGTGCCTGACTTTCTTCTTTTTTTACTACTTCCTGTTTTAGTTGTCGAGGAATTGTCTCTTCCTGTGATTCAGTTTTCAAGGAATTTTGATCAACTGCAGCTAAAAATCTAAAATATGTAGCCTAATCTAAGGTGGACAAGATTAATCCACCCTGATCTAAGATTTGTTGAAACACATTCAGAGAAAAATGAAACCTATATATTATATGTAAAAATACAAAAAAAACCCATTTTCAATATCTTTTTTAGTTTGAGAAGCAGATAAGATTGAGTGAGATAAAGAAACCCAACTATAAATACCAACTAAATATTTGCATAAGTAGTATAATTGGTAATATTTTTAAATGAAACGATGGAAAATGGTACCATTTATGCATCAAACGCTCACCACTAAACTGCATGTAATGAAATGCAGTTCAAACAAATTTTATTTTTTGTACGTTTGGCAGAACTTTGTGGCTTTGTATACTGAGGATTCAGTTTGGATCGGTTTGAATGACAAACAAACTGAGGGTACCTGGCAGTGGGTTGATGGATCTTCTCCGGGTCTCACGTGAGTTTTATTCCGTTGTTTCTTTTGCTGTTCAGTGTTGACCGTTACATGTTAAAAATGTGGATTCTTCTTAGTTTACTCTTTGACTTGGATTTTGAGGAATATTTGAAGTGAGGACAATAAAAACAAATGTGTAAATTTTTAATAAATATTTATTTTCGGATTATTTGTTTTCTTTATTTTTCTTTATTACTTAGTCCATAAGAATAGATTGGACTAAGATAGAAATATGCTTCAGATCAAGCATGCTGTTTAAGGTTGAGAGCTTTAAATCATACTCTTGAGCAAGTGTTTTAGCAAAGCCAAGAATTAACCCCAGTAGATAGTTCAACAATCAACATGAATGAGCTACATCTGTTAATGTAGATTAGCTCAGAAACATTCAACTTCATGAAATGGGTCTCTGTGGCCGAGCAACCACATCCAAGACTTGGACTCTGTCCACAAAGGTATTTTATTATTTATGCTGTGAGTCACTAAAGTAATTCCTTTTTTTGTTTGTTTTTTTATTCTGTTGTAACATAAGGTGATTACGGTGATTCTCTTTTCTTTAATGTTCAGGTTCTGGGTGGAGAATCAGCCTGATAATGGCGGCAATGCCTCTGGAGCTGCAGAGGAGGACTGTGCACACATCAGAACTGATGACGTCTGGAACGACCTTCCATGTTCTCAATCTCAGAACTGGATCTGTGAAAAAGAAATAACAGATGGTATACATAAGGATGTCTAACTGCTTTACATTACAGGCCAATATGCCATTTTGATATGTTATTAAATAGATGCAACTTGAAATGGCTTTTTCAAGCATATTGTTTAATTTTGTATGTATATGTTACATATGTGCTGTTAATAATTCAAAACATTCCTTAAGAAACTTGCATAACGTTTGATCCATAAAAAAACTAAACATCACTGGTAGAAAAATCAGCAATTGGTGGAAACATTTAAGTCAAAATATTAGAACTATTCAGCTATTAATATGATTAGTTTATTAAAATCATTTCTAACAATCTAACATTCATTATGCATTCAATCACATTGTCTCCTCTGCTCTGATTTATCTCTTTAGTGGCATTAAACAGATGCATGTTGTAGCAATACGAGTCTTTTACAGGAAGTTACTACTTCAAGGAGGAAGAGTAAATCTGCTAGTGTTATTTTTGAGTTTAGAATGCAACTCTTGCTTTTTCAAAATTGTTCAATAAAAATATGTATTTCTTTGTCATATACAACAATACTTCTGTCCGATGCATTTTCCTCCATTCCCAATAATCAACAAAATCAGTGTTTTGCATGTTACCCATTCACACTGCTTTAAAAATCTGTACCTTTAACCTCAATGACCTTAAAAACATGTCTACCTTACAGAAATACTTTCTTCAACACCGGCCTCTAAAATGTTTTGAAATGTTGGAAATTTTCAATTAATTTTTTCTCTCTCTCTTTTTTTTTTAAATATATATTTTCTAGGTGTTTGTCTGGGGGTCTGTCTGTGCCCCTCAATGATATTTAACCAACAATAACAATTTATTTAAATAATCTGCTCTAGCTGCCCTCAGTAAAATAATGACTTTTAACCGATTCTCATCCTTGACCTGCCTCTGCCTCCGTGTCCTCATGGTGACGTTTCATCTCTTTGTTCTCAAAACTTGTAATGCTTACACCCAAAACTTCTGCTCTCTTTCAAAGTCTCTGTGCTCTCTCAACTCTTCACCACATATATCCTCAGTTGTTCCCGACCCATTGTTGGTGGGAAGAGGGGCGTGGAACTGGGGCCTTCTCCTATCAATTAATTGGGCAAGAATATTTTTTTCTACATAGACCTGTTTGTGAAATAAAACACAAGTCCAACATGGGGAGAAAAGACCAAACAAAGCAAAACCAGACACTCACACTCTTTGTGCAGATGCACTTTGGTCTTGTCAGTAAAAACTTGTTTTATCTTTCTTTTTCATGCCTACTGTGTTGGTTGGTGAACAGCTTAGACCTGCCTAAAATAGGTGCTAAAGTTTTGGTTCAAACCTTTATTCTGTGCGACTTCCTTCCTCAAACTTATTTGTGTTGCCCCACAGCGCTCCAACCACACTTTCACACTATTCAGTTTAGCTGCTGGTTGCAGATCTGGCTGGAAAGAAAATATTCAGCTCCCCTTTCAAGCAATGGATGATATATATGCTAATGTTCCACATGTCAAACTTGTTCCCCAAATTTCTGCACCAAATTACCCAGGTAAGAATGACACAACCTACAGATACAAATGTGTTTTGTCATTATTTTTCAGTAGAATTCACGTGTATTTTTCTTTTTTTTAATCTTTGCTAAGGTTCAAGCAGCTCTGAGAAGAGGCTCTATTTGGGTATTATTATTGCTTTTGGGCTCCTTAATGTTTCCCTCCTGGCTGGACTGGTCGTCCTTGGTGTCTACTGTGAGTCCGACTGCCTTTAATTTACCTTCCCACTGTCTTCAGCCTTATTATGGACCAAGTGAACTTTTTGCTGCTGTCGTTTGGATTTCTTCAGCCTCTTTTGATCAAAACTAGTCAAAATAACTACTGCTTGAAATGGCATATTTCACCAATACAGTGGTGAAAACTATTTAAGATGTGAAAGTTAACAACGGAAGAACAGCTTGTTTCCAGTTTGAACATTTCTGATAAGTAAGAGCTGAAAGGACACGCTGCAAAACTTTCTTGGAAATAGTCTGTTAGAAAGCATCGCCTCGGTAGCAGATGCTTAATTTTTTTTGTTTTAAAAGAGACTAATGACATACCAAACTCAATCTATGGTATGCTGCATTTCTTTTTTTGTACTGGTTGTGTGCTAATTTCCTGAAACTATCTTCCAGAACGACATAATGTGGGACTTTAGCTTAAATATTATAAGTGTGCTCAAATTTACTACATGTATGTTTTTTTTAACAACATATTCTGCTGTTAATAGATCATAACACAGGTGATACGACAGCAGGTCACAGCACCAGTGGCAATCTGACCGGATGTCAGCAGGATGGAAATAACAAGATGTCATCTCTGATTGAGGAACGAGACCTGCTGAATGCCAACCTCACTGCAATTACTGAAGAGCTGATGAAGCTTCGAGGTTTGTCCAGACAGCTTCATTTCTTACATGAGTCGTTGTTCTGGTACTGGACGGCGAGGCTGATTGGTGATGCAAACAATTTTTCGACTTATGAGGAATTGTCGATTACCGTGTTATTAGATTAAATTGAGTTCCAATCGACGTCTGCTTAGACCTTTTTTTAGTGTTGAAATCTGCAGTGATGGCATAATTACTTTGAAAAAGTAACTTTAATCGGATTACTGATTACTTTTTTTGGAAAGTAACTTATTAGATTACAAGTAACTTTCAGCAACTGTTGACAATAATGTTCCACCACCTGTGAAAATTACATTGAGCTTTGCCAATACTTCATTGCAAGCTATTTCATAATGCTACCATCAACCATGTAGCTCCACTTATAAGGTTGAACTGTATGAGAGATTGTTTAATGGTTATAATAGTCAGGTTGTGCATTACAGCCCTGGGTTTGCTGTCAGCTCCTCCCGCCGCTCCACAACTCAGACGACCCGCTGCACAGATTTGACTAAAACTACCTGGTTATCAGACAAATTCTGGTATTTATTATGTGTCTCTGCTTATTTCCAAGCCGAAATGAGCAACTTAACATTTAAAAACAAGCCCCCCCCCCCAAAATAAAAAACGCAACCCGTGACTCTTTACATTTGCAATTGACTTTAGAAAAAGCAAGCCCAAAGTTGCTTATAATAGTCAGAGTAGGAGACAGAAACTCAAAATTGTTCCTGACACTAAATACAGATTTTATTTTTAGCATATTGTGAAATTTTAGCCATTCATGTTATTGAAAGACTGTCAGCCCTCTTGATACAAGAGAAAACTCTGTTTGTTTTTTATTCTTTTAGAATCAACATGTCCTACAGGATGGATAACGTTCAGGGTTTCCTGTTATTATTTCTCTAACGAAGCCGGTTCCTGGGATGAAGGCAGGAGGGACTGCATTCACAGAGGAGCAGATCTGCTAGTGATGAACAATGCTGAGGAGAAGGTGCTGCGTTCTCTTTATTAGTCAGACACATTTTATTTGTGTGCAAAATAAGTCCATAAGTTTCTTAAATCTTTAATGTTGTGTCATATGCTCTTGTAAAAAAGGTAATGGAAGCATTCACACCTCTTGAAATGTTTGACACCGAGAGCATAAATGTCAAGGTATAGTTTTGGCCGTTTGTGTCATTGACACAAAATAGCACATGACTGTGAAGTGTTAGTGAAGTGATTTAAGGTTTGCTCATTTCTTTGCAACTAAAATCTTAAAAGTGTGGAGTAGCTACGTTTGTATTCTGAGTTGATACTTTGTAGAGCCAATCGTTTGCTCCAATTACAGCTGCAGGTCTTTTGAGGTACGTCTACCAGATTTAGACAGTTATAGACAGAAAAGGACAGAAGTGTGTCACTGACCGGTCTGCTGTGTTCCTTGTTTGTTTACTAAATGTTTTCCAAAAAACCACTGAGATTAAATTACACAGAGGTTGAGGGTTATGAGAGTAAAGGGGCTAAACTGTTCAGTTGTTGTTGTTTTTTTTAAATCTTTGACAACCAAGTATCATTTCCCTTTTGCGTCACAGTACATTGTGTGTAAGATCAAGACCAGAAAATAAAGCTATTTTAGTGTTTTAAAGTCAGTCAGTTTGGTCTGGTCTTAAAATGAGTAAAAATAAAAAAAATAAAAATGTGGAAAAAAGACAAATAAGGTTTACTCATATAGACTTATTTGTAGGCCATATTTGGCATACAATTCATACAAGTTTCATTCACATTACATAGTTTTGTGCCTTATTTGACAGACATTCCTTGCTGCACTCATCAAGAAGGAAGCTTGGATTGGTTTAAATGATAAAGAAACTGAGGGTTCCTGGAAATGGGTTGATGGAGCCTCCCCAGAGTTCAAGTAAGTGATTAGATATTTGATTCAGTGCTGAGAGGCACAAACAGAGACATGTGGTTTTATTTCTGTGTTTTAAAGCACAACCTCAGCTGTATGTTTGTATCTGTTGTTGCAACATGTGAAATGTGGTCTAATTCTGTCACAAACTTAACAGGAACTGGTACGACTCTCAGCCTGATAATGGTGGTACAAGCGGAAAATGGGGCGAGGAGGACTGTGTACATGTCAATAACTACGGCAAAGCGTCTTGGAATGATTTTTCATGTGGTGCTACTAAACACTGGATTTGTGAAAAAGTGCTGAAATTGGCTGTTTGAAAAAAAAGGTCTCTAAATATAATGTTTTTGATTTTATTCTTGAGTTTTAAGAATTGCATGTCTGAAAACAAAGGTTTTATAAAGTGCTTTAATAGTCCTGCTTCTAGTTACAATGAATTTAAATATTACAATAAACTCTATTTTCTGCTTTCTGCCTGTTCACTGTTTACTGCAATTTCCAATGTCAAAAATAAAGAGGTGATTTGTACACAGTAACCGACCTGCAGTATTAACTGGTGTCTGTGTGTGATTTAATGCGTCAGCTGGACAGTTTTATGTGAAATTAAGTGAGTGTAATTTGCAAGGTAAAGCAACATCTCAGAGGAAGTATTCAAATGATTTCACAGTTTGACAGAGATCAGAGACTGCCACCTGCTGGAGTCTGTAGTGACTGCAGCAAAGACGTGACATGAAAACTGATGCCTGGCTGGATGCTGTTAGGAAAATTTTCTAAGTTCATTTACTTACTAGTTTATTTGAAAGGTTGTGTTTTCATATTATTATTCTGTGTGCTGGTTACTTGACTTCCTTTGATCATTAGCTGTCTGTGTTATCAGCTCCCTGTGAAGCTGATTTACAACGGTCAGCCTTGTGTTTTTGTAGGGGGATGCCAACAGAAGGTCCGAGAACATTTCGTGGGAAAGTGTATTGATCAATTGTTGTGTGACTATGTGAAAAAGCCCAACCTCTTTCCTTGTAATCTTAATAAAAG